>CAMOHE010046613.1:0-74042 GCA_946598075.1 Artocarpus hirsutus | reverse complement strand
GAACATTTCCAGGTTCGGCCTGCCGGTCGGATGAATCCGGCCTGCCGATCCTTTGAATCCGGCCTGCCGAACACGGAGTTCGGCCTGCCGATCTGGGAAAATTCCAGAAATTTTCACGCACGGGTCTCGACATTCTCGAATTCAAATCTTCAAATCTAACCTGCTTTCTCAATTCCCAGGCATGGATATTCATCATAAGCAATAGAAAATCATAATAGAAAACTTTTGAATGAATTAAAACAAGTTTTAAACAACATTTTCTCAAAAATCCAAAAATAGAGAAAATAGAGGAAAAATGAAAAATCTTGATTTTAATCCGTTTTTGATGAAATGAAGTTTACATTCTAGCTAATCTAAGTCCATCTAACTTAGATTAAAGCTTTTCTCAGCTTAGAAACTCTAAAATTTCAAAATGCAAGAAAATCTTGAAAAATAGAAAAACTTTGAGTTTTAAAATCTAACCTCGAATCAAAGCTTGAAAACGTTGTTTTTGTTGTTGAATCTTGTCCCCGAGCCTTCGATCTCCTAGCCTGAAGCTTGAAAACGAAATTTGTTTTAAAAATTTTTGAGAGATTGAGAGAGAGAACGAGAGAACCCAAGAGAGACGAGAGAAGAGAGGGAATGAGCGAGAGATAGTGAGAGGAAAGAGAGAGAAAGTGAAATAAATAGAAAAAGAGAGAGAAAAGTAGTTCCATAAAACTGTGTGTAACCATACTCTGTTTTCAAATCAAATTGTTTTACTAAAACTTAAATCAACAATTAAAAACAAATTTAGAACAATTAAAAATCATCAAAATAATTAACACAAGGTTTCCACAAAGAAATCAAATTAAATTTAAAACATTTATCATGGCACACTAATTCACCATTTAATGTTCTAATTACATTTAATTAACTTCGGGGTGTTACAGCAAGTTAAGTAATGGCCACATAGGCGGGTCGTCATAAGGACAAAAGTTAAATTGATTTAATTAATAATTCTGTTTGTTTAAATCATTTCACTTTAGACAATTATATGTGTCATATCTTAATCTAGAAATAAATTAATGAGCCCGTATTCTTGACTTGTGTCTTTTGATGTACTAAAGGGTAACATCTTGAATTATATAATGGTATACATGTTGGTACATTGGAGACATAAACAAAATGAACAAAAGACCATTCGGGTATACAAAAAGGTAATTTTAAATGGTTAAATAAATAATTTAATTACACACATACTTCAATTTTTTTTGAGAGTTTTCAACATTTTAAAATTGATTTTATTCAGTATGTTGGTTTAATAATGTTTTAAATTGTATTTAGCAAAAATTACGAAGGATAACATTAGTTTTTTTAAAAAGTTTAATGAAAAAATAAAAATTTATCTGAAACAAAAACATGTGAATACAAATTAGGCTTTCAATTTAATATATGTTGGGAAAAATAATTAAATTTTTTTAAAAATTAATTACTTTTGGGGTATTTTGAATTTAATTTTAGAAACACAAAGGATGTTTTTGAAATTTTAATAATAAAAGGCATAAAAGTAATATTTAGATAAAATTGATGGGGTATTTTAAATATAATTTTAAAAACATATAAGATATTTTAAGTATTTTAATAATAAAAAAGATAAAATAATATTTAGACAAACTATATTGGGTTTTTTCTTTCTATAATAATAATAATAATAACAATAACGAAATAAACGGAGGCATAGAACGGGTGAATAATTGACCTTTGAATAAAAACAAGTCAATAATAAACGCTACCATGTACTGCAAAATTTACAATTGCAATTGCAATTGGTGATTGGATAGGAAGAGACTAGAGAGAGAGAAGGAAGAGAGAGAAATGGTTATGGAGTGCAGATCAGAGGTAGGAAGGCCGGTGATAATGGCGATATGCGGGACTCTTGTGTACTACCATTGCGCTTATAGAGAAGCCAGTCTCCTCTCTCTTTTCGCCGACGTCCTTATTGTTCTCCTCTGTTCTCTCGCTATTCTCGGCCTTCTCTTTCGCCAAATCAACATTTCGTTCGTTTCTCTCTCTCTTTTTGCCCACCATTATTATTACTTTGTTTTACCTGTTTCATGATCAATATGATTTTATCATTACTGTTAGGGTTTTCCTTTTCTTGAATCGGAATTCAGAATTTGGATTCTTCTTCTTTAGGGCTCTCTGTTGAAATATTAGAAATTATTATTTTTTTTTTCCACGGTTTCCTTAAAATTCTGATATTGTACGTATTACGTTATTTTTTTCATTTTTATTTTTAATGATTTTATGAAAATTAAGAAGCGTAACAGAATTGGGGATAGGACAAGATTGGTAATGAGTTGAACTTTCATAACACCCAAGACATATAATATAATACATATATTGACAAGTGCATATAATATGTGTTAGAGAAGTACCTAATTATATTGGAAATTGATTTTTATGAAATTGAAGGGTACCGGTGGATCCACTGGAATGGCAGATTTCTCAGGACACTGCTAATAGCATTGTTGCATGTTTAGCCAATACTTTCGGTGCTGCTGAGTCTGTATTAAGGGTCGCAGCAACAGGGCACGACAAGAGGCTTTTTCTTAAGGTATTACTCACTGTGTAAAGTAATATAGGAGAAATAATTCTTTTTCTCTTATTCTTTTGAGGAGAAGAATGTACACTATATATAGATAAGTTGGCACCATGTCTGCCAATCAAATCAGGTCAGAATTAAGAAAAAATCACTAAAATCAAGGAGCTAAAAATAGGAGACAGTTGTCTAACAAAATCAGAGTCATGATTGGCAACCAATCCTTGAAATCTTGGGGATTGTCTAATCCCTAAACTCTTGAGATTGCCCTGAAATCTTGGAGATTGTCTAATACCTGAAATCTTGAGATTGCTATGGATTTTAACACTCCCCCTCAAGTTGGGTAGTAGATGTTAATCATACCCAACTTGGAACTCAACTCATCAAAGCTAGTCCGAGGAAGAGCTTTAGTGAAAATGTCAGCAATCTGAAGGCGAGTAGGAGTGTACAAGAGTGAGATGACTTCAGATTCAATCTTCTCCTTAATGAAATGCCGATCTATCTCTATGTGTTTTGTGCGATCATGGTGGACAGGATTCTTTGCAATACTGATGGCTGCCTGGTTGTCACAGAACACATTTATAGATTTCTCCGCTGATAGTTTCAGCTCTGAAAGTAGGCGTTGTATCCACATAACTTCACAAATCCCAAGAGCCATTGCCCTAAATTCTGCTTCTGCACTACTTTGAGCTACCACTGATTGCTTTTTGCTTCTCCAAGTCACTAAGTTTCCCCATACATAGGTGCAATATCCAGATGTTGACCTTCTATCATTAAGTGATCCGGCCCAATTTGCATCAGTGAACACTCTGACATTCCTATCCTCAGTTTTCTTGAAGAAGAGACCCTTTCCAGGAGTCATCTTGAGATATCTTAGTATTCTGTGCACAGCTTCTAAATGATCTTCACTGGGGTTGTTCATAAGCTGACTAACAACACTCACAGGAAATCCAATGTCTGGTCGAGTGTGTGAAAGATAGATCAGTTTACCTACCAGGCGTTGATATCTTCCTTTATCTACCGACGGTTTCTCCTGTTCTGTTCCAAGTTTCTTTATAGGGTCCATAGGAGTATCAGCAGGCTTACATCCCAACATTCCTGTCTCTTTGAGAAGATCCAATATATACTTGTGTTGAGCTATACAAATACCCTTACTAGTCCGAGCAACTTCAATCCCAAAAAATGCTTTAGCCTGCCCAAATCTTTTATTTCAAATTCCTTTGCTAGAAAATTCTTCAGATCATTTATTCCTTGTATATTATCGCCTGTAACAATAATGTCATCGACATAAACAATAAGGATTGACCTTTTACCTTCTGAGGTACATTGTTGAAACATAGTATGATCTGCTTGACACTGGGAGTATCCAAATTTCTTCAATGCTCGAGAGAATTTATCGAACCAAGCTCGTGGTGATTGTTTAAGTCCGTAGAGTGACTTCTTTAGCTTGCATACAACACCTATAGGAGTTGTGGTTTCAAGTCCTAAAGGAATCTCCATATAAACTTCTTCCTGGAGATCACCATTGAGGAAGGCGTTTTTGACATATAGTTGATGAAGTGGCCAATCAAGATTAGCAGCAATAGACAGGAGAATTCTTACTGTGTTGAGTTTGGCTACTGGAGCAAATGTTTCTTGATAATCTATTCCATAAGACTGTGTGAACCCTTTAGCTACTAGTCTAGCTTTTGTACCTATCAATGCTTCCATCAGCTTTGTACTTGATGGTGAAAATCCACTTGCATCTAACTGTTTTCCTTCCTTTTGGTAAGTTTATTACCTCCCAAGTGTCATTCTTCACAAGTGCTTTTATTTATTCTTCAACCGCAGCTTTCCACTTGGGTTGTTTCAAGGCCTCATGAATATCCTTGGGAATCTCCGTGGCTACAAGATTAGTGGTAAAGGCTTGAAAACTAGGAGACAATCTCTCATAAGAAACAAATTTGGAGATAGGATGTCGAGTGCAGGTTCGCACACCCTTCCTTAGAGCAATAGGCCAACCAAGATCATTATCACTATCCTTTGTAGATTGATTAAGTTCTGAAATTGTATTACCTGGCAATTCTTGGACTTCGGAGTTAGGTTCAGAATCTTGGTTTTGCGTCTGTTGTGTGCTCGGCTCTTCCTCTTCTTGAATTAAAGGAGTTTCGGAGAAGACTTCATCAGAATTTGGTTCTAGATTTTGTTGTGAGATTGGCATTGTTGGTTCTTCAGAAGATGGTTGATTTGGTGAACTATGATTTGATGTAATGGGTGTCGGGTTGATGAGAAAATCGGGTTCATGATGAAGAAGGTTTTACCAAAGTTGACATTCACTGACTCGCTCATTCTCCCCCTGAATGTTGGATTTGGGAAAATAAGGTTGATTTTCATGAAAGGTAACATCCATAGAGATGAAGAATCGCCCCAATTTAGGTGAATAGCAACGATATCCCTTTTGAGTAGAAGAATACCCTAGGAATATGCATTTTTCAGATTTGGGATCAAGTTTGCTCCGGTGGTTTTGGTGAATATGCACAAATGCTGAACAACCGAATATTTTCATTGGAATGTGGGAGATGAGAGGATAACTTGAAAAATGTTACAAGAAGTGTTTCACAGGGTGTTTTGAAGTTTAAAATGCCGGAAGGCATTCGGTTGATAAGATATGCAGAGGTTAGCACAGCTTCCCCCTAGAAGTGTTTGGGTACATTGTATGCAAAAAGGAGAGATCGAGCCACTTCTAACAAATGTTGGTTTTTCCTTTCTGCGATGCCATTTTGTTAAGGGGTGTCAACACAAGAGCTTTGATGGATTATTCCAAGATTAAGAAGATAATTACCAAGGTGAGATGCAAAATATTCCTTAGCATTGTCAGTTCGCAAAATTTGAATTTTGGAATTGAACTGTGTGTGTATCATTTTGGAGAAAGTTTGGAATATTTGTCCTACTTCAGATTTATCTTTCATGAGAAAAATCCAAGTGGCTCGGGAATGATCATCAATGAAGGAAATAAACCACCGTGATCCAGTTATGTTTTTAACCCTTGAGGGACCCCACACATCACTATAGATTAATACAAATGGTTGTGAAAGTTTGTATGGTAAAATTGGATATGGACTTCTAACATGCTTTGAAAATTGACACACTTCACACTGAAATAACTTGGGATTTTGATTGTGAAATAGTGATGGAAACAATTTTGCAAGGTACATAAAATTTGCATGACCTAAACGGTAATGCTATAGCATGATGGTACTATTATTTAAGCAAGAAACAGAAGAAGACACATGACTTTGGGAAAAACACTTGGAGGATTGATGTGGTCTTTCTTTACTCCCTTTATTTTGTAGAAGATAGAGACCGGCACATATTTCAGCATTGCCAATCATCCTCCCCGATTCCGAGTCCTGAAAATTACAAGATTTAGAGGAGAACTTAGCAAAACAATTCAAGTCTTTGGTCAATTTACTAATGGATAAGAGATTGCAATCAAGTTTCAGGACAAAGAGAACAGAATTGAGAACAAGATTTCTGGTGAGAAGGATAGAACCAAAGCTCCTAACTCTGGAGAAGGTTCCATCAGCAATTCGAACAAATAAGAGCAAGGAATAAAGTTGTGAAGAAGGCTTGCATCACCTGTCATATGGTCTGATGCACCCGAATCTACAATCCATAAACCAGGTTTCTCTTTATGAACAGCTAAGGCGTCAAAGGTGTTACCTTTTTGAGCAAGGGAACCACTTCCTATGATGGTAATAGACGAGTTTTGGGGTGAATGAGCTTGAGTTAACAGTTGTTGGAGGGCCTCGAGTTGTTCTTTGGTGAAGGGGCTGTTCTCGGTCTTGGTGGCTGCATTCCCTCTGATTTGCTATTTAGGCTTGTAGTCGGAAGGTTTTCCATGGAGCCACCAGCATTTATCCTTCGTGTGTCCCAGCTTTCAGCAGTGTTCGCATCTAGGCCTTTCTTTCTTCTCATGGTTGGTGTTTGGATATCCACGGATTACCAAGGCAGATGCCTCATTGGTGGATGAACCAAGCATCACTTTCCGTCTGCTTTCTTCTCGACGTATCTCGGAAAAAGCCTTTCGGATGGATGGAAGAGGTTTTGTACCCAAAATTCGACCCCGCACTTCGTCAAGGCTCTTATCTAGTCTTAATAAGAACTTGAAGGTTCTTTTCTTTTCAATGATCTTCTTGTATCGTAATGCATCATTAGGGCAGTTCCACTCATAAGATTCAAACCGATCAAGTTGTTGCCATCGACGAGTGAGTGCATTGAAGTACTGTGTTACCGAGAGATCTCCTTGGCGAAGGTCATGGAGAGCTCCTTCTATTTCAAAGAGTTCTGAAGTATTCTCCTTGTTCGAATAGGTCTTCTTTGCTACATTCCATATCTCCTTTGTTGTCTCATAGAACATGAAATTTTCACCAATTTCTACTGTCATGGAATTAATGAGCCAAGACATAACCATATTATTCTCGGCATTCGATTTTTTTGAAATTTGGGTCTTCCTTCTTTGGAGTTGCTGTGTCACCGAGGATGTATTCATCCTTCCCTTTGCCATACATGAACATCAAAACCGATTGAGACCATTGAATGTAATTCTGGCCTGTAAGTTTGTGTACAGTAATGGGAAGGAGTGAGGTTTCGGTGGTATTGTGGCTGGCTGAGGGAACAATTTCATGGTCAGGATGAGCAACTGTGGTAGAGGATGAATTTTTGGCAGCCATAGGAGAGGGTAATCAGGTCTACTCTGATACCATAAAGTAATATAGGAGAAATAATTCTTTTTCTCATATTCTTTTGAGGAGAAGAATGTACACTATATATAGATAAGTTGGCAACATGTCTGCCAATCAAATCAGGTTAGAATTAAGAAAAAATCACTAAAATCAAGGAGCTAAAAATAAGGAGACAGTTGTCTAACAAAATTAGAGTCATGATTGGCAACTAATCCCTGAAATCTTGGGGATTGTCTAATCCCTGAAATCTTAGGGATTGTCTAATCCCTGAAATCTTAAGATTGCCCTGAAATCTTGGAGATTGTCTAATCCTTGAAATCTTGAGATTGCTATGGATTTTAACAATGTGTGTTTTTCTATTTTTTGTTTTTCTTTTGTGATTTTTTTACTTGTTTCTTCTTGCCTTGAAACTGTAAGTTTGGGTAACAGGTGGACAATTTCTGTTCTTCTCTTTTTATAATATGAACAAAAGGTATGATAACAATATCTGGGGTTACTTCATACATCCCAAATTCCGTTTGATTCTGGCTGCTGCCTGTTGGTACCTTATTCTTGGTTAGTTTAGTAGTAACAATCCTGATATTGTTAGTATCTCTTCTTATGAAATAGCTTTGGTTTCTGAGTATTAAATGATGGGTTATAAGGAAGGGGTTGAACAGTGCGAAGATTTTTAGCATCTGCCATCAGGAATGCTCCTATTTTCTTTCCAAAATATTGGAAACATAACACAAACTTTTGATGGATTATACTTGAAAAAATTGCTGTAATTTTTTTTTTATTTGTTCAATATTGGCATGCCAAGATTTTAGTAGGGCCGGCAATTTCGGACATTGTACGATGATGCGATACGAAAACGACACAAGATAAACATGTTTGGACCGCATGTTTATTAATTAGGCCATAAATGGGTTGCCACGAATAACACGAAAAGAAACAGGCTGGATTCGTGCTAACACATCTAACATGCCTTGACACATTTAATTAAACGGGCCATAAACATGTTAATATGACCCGTCCGTTTGTAACATATTTAAACTTAAAAATATAAATATTTGAAATATTTATAGTAGGTAAGTATCAATTAGATATTGTATTTTTGTTAATTTTTTTTATTGGCTTTTTTTTTTAAATTTTTTAATTTTTTTAATTTTTTGTTAACTGGGTTACAAACGTGCCATATGCGTGTTGTTATTGTGTCAACCTGTCACGGCACGTTTAGTAATCGTGTTAATCGTTTCGTGTCATGTTATGCGTGCCATAAGTGGATCGTGTTCGTATTTACATTTCTGGCATGTTTATTAATTGTGTCGTGTTCGTGTTCGGCCTAAATGTGTCGTGATATAAATGTGCCAACATGAACACGTTTACCACCAGCCCTAGATTTCAGTATTCTTTTCTTCAATAAAAAATATTTGTGAAATGTATGCTACTAAAGGTACCACTTTTATTATCTATTACTAATTACTGAATCTAATTATATTTTTTGTGGCGGGGTTCTTCATATGAGCACTGTGTGTCTTTCATGCCAGGCCCTTTGGCTGACAAGTCTTTGCATGTCTATGAATAGGTTGACTTAAAGACAATAAAACAATTTGTTTCTTAAGTGTTCATAATTGTATGTTTTTGTGTCAGCACTTGAGTAAATCAAACTAGTTTTACTTCTTTAAGTATCATGCGAGCTTGATCACTTATTGTGTCTTTTTTCAGGTCGTCTTTTGTCTTTATGTGTTGTCAGCTTTGGGACGAGTAGTTTCTGGACTTACAGTTGCATATGCTGGTAAGTTTTCTCCATGAGACTGAGATAACTACTAGTTTTCTATGTTATACTTCATGGACGATTGTAATTTTGTGCTGTGTTCTGTGAGAGTAATTTTTTTTTCATTGATTTATCACTTTCCTTTTTGTCTAGTGAAGTGTTTATTTGTGGAACAATACTCAAGGTATGTTGTTTGCTACTTTGCTTTTCATTGGGTGTCCCAAACTAGTCCTTGGATAGAGATTACTATGTTTTGATGCACAGTTTTAGTAAGAATTATGTATTGAAATGTGATTGCTAAAATCTCTTTGTGTTGAGGATTTCTTTTATTAACGGCACAAGCTTTTGGATAATTTGAGGAACTAGGTTAATTGTGGAAGGGTAATTTGATGGTTTGAGAATCTATACAGCCTGATTTGCAATCCTTCACCATATGAATAATCATGTTTCCTATGGGACTTGGACATTTTTGCTTCAGTTGAAGCTAGAAAATTAATGAAGAATTTCTTCGTCATTTATAGAAAGTAATTAGCCTTGCAGTCCATGTTGTGTTCATATTGCACTTGTAAAGTGTGAGTTTATGCCTCATGGCGATCTTAGTTGAGTGGTACTCAGGTTTGGTCCTTAGGCATAAATATTTGTGGTCCTGGTCTATGTGATCATGGCTTGACATTGGAGGTTTATTCTTTATTTCATGTATTCTATGATTCCAGTTGTTTGTTGGATTTTCTTTCCATTTGGCTCTGAATTTACGAGTGTAAGTTTTCCTATTTTTTTCCATCACTATTTACCACAACATGCATGAGTAGTGACGAGTCCATTGATAAATGCTGAATTGGTAAGTTTATTGGGGTACCTCTGTGTTCTCATCGAGTAGCTGACTGAAAGCTTACTGCAATATATGAAAAGATCTTGATTCTAAAGAGAAGGAAGCTCAAATATTTTCAATCTTGTTTTTCCCATTGCTCTTGCTTGTTTCAAGCTTTATTGTTATTGTTAATGTTATTGTTATTTATGTATTTATTATTATTATTGTTATTATTAACCATTTTTTTTTTTTAAATACTTGTTTAATGCTTGCACATTGACTTTAAGGTGTATGAAATTACTGAAACGTGATGAGGTAATTATCTCATTCAGAAACGCGTGTGAATTCTACAAGCATAAGACGAATATACATTGAATACAAAGAAGCTGTTGGTTAAGAAACGAAATTTATTTGACTCAAGCTTGAGTACTATCCATGTCAAATTGTCAGTGAGTTTGTAAATCTTGAGAACTTGAACGACAGTTCTATCTTTTTTTTTTAATCAATGAGGGAGACAAAATCGTTTATCCTTTTTTATATCCCGTTTTGAGCATCATTATATTTGACTTATCAGGGTCGTGTCTACTTGAATCAGGGTTATGCTTGTTTTGTCTTTACATGTTGGCGGAGAATTCTCCATCAATCAGTGCACCTCTGTCTCGGTTCCGAAGGAGAGGTAATGGCCCGAATCCAGAGATCACTCTAGAGGATGATGCCCTGTAGCCTATGCTAAACTCAGTATGTTCACTGTGGTTGTGTTGTTCCGCCTACGTATATTTTTTGCCCCTGTAAATACAACTTTCTTGAGCCCCATTTTGGTGTCGTTTAAACTGGTCACAACGGGAGGATAATTCTATATAAGCTAATTGATTTGTAAATGATGAATAAAATTTTCAGTCCGTTAGGATAATTAACACACGAAGGCTTTTGTGTTTGGAAAGGGTTACACCAAAACTGAGCAGCGGGAATATGATGCAAGAACGAACAAGATTGCAGACACGAGTTTTATGATAATCCCTTCTTGGAAAACTATTCAAGTTGAGGTTATTGTTCTTTTTTCAGAAAATGTGTAAATTGGGTGAACAACGGGTGGTTTAGTGCTTTTTGGGCAGGTTCGGTTCCCTTTTTTTGAATGAAGGGTTGGCGGTTAACCAGCCTACAGACTGCCCATGGAATGGCAGGCAGTTTCAGTTTGGTTTTGGGCAGGTGGGGCCAGGTTTGGACCGGTTGACGCGGTTTGGGCTTATACTATAGCACAATGCAATTTTTTTGGACTTTTTGACAAAAAAAAAAAAAAAAAAAAAACAAAAAACACTGAACACTCAATCTTGAACACCTCTAGATATATATCACTTGAAACTCTCGTCATAAACTTTTAGTTTGAACACTTCAGAAAGCCATTCTAACCACCAAATTTTCAGTAACTCACAAAATGTTCACTAAAACAAAAGATAAAAGCTTACTCTAATCACGCCTTGCAAAACACCAATTCTCGAAATATGGCAAGAAATAATAAATGGGCAGTGCCAAAAACATATAAAAGACATGAAAAAAATCAATTTTTCTTACTACTATGATTATTTTACATTTGGGGACTTGCTGGCTACCCTTGATCTTGAACTAAGCCTCAGCACACTGGTTCAACTAGTCGATTGAGTGCCTTCTGCCCTGAGCCAGCCGAATCTCGTTTCTTCCATACGTGGTGTTCTTTCTTCCCCCTCGTCTTCATTTCTATCCTAAATTCCATGTAAAAAAGTTCCATATGAAGCCTTTGCAATCTAACAATGTTTAGTTCTTTCCATTTCGGAAAGGGCAACAGGCCATGAAGGGAATGAGATATAAACAAAATTCTGGAAACAAAATCATTTGAGCTAATCATATAAACATCATAAATTAGAACTTTTGACTTACTTTTCAGTTGCCTTTGAGCTAGTTAGTGGTTCTTCTCGATTATGCTTGGCGGAGCACTTGTAATAGGAAGAACTGAACGCCAACTTGTCATCAAAAGATAATCCCTAAACGAGGGAAAATCAAAACCATCTTTTACTCTAGAAAGTTCAAATTTCATAAAATAAACTTTGCTCACCTTTGTGGCAAAGACTGAAATTGTTCTCTTGAAGCTAGAAATTTTGCAGCTTGAGAACCCAAACCCGAAGGCTAAAACTGCCTTGGTTTCCCTGACTTAATAAAGATTAAAAAAATCCAAAGTAATAAACTCCAACAACAAATAACAACCCAACATGGCAAAATATGGGAACAAAGTGAACAAATTATTACATGATTGATTCCTGATGACAGCAAATGGCAAGGAATTGATTTCCCAGAGCTTATAAACACTATAGTCACCATAATCTCCCAAAAATCTTTAAGAAAATTCTAGCAATAAGAGGAAACCCAGCACTATATGACTATTTGAAATGCTGCAAGGTCACCTTACAAAAAAAAAAACAAAAAAAAAAAAAAAAGAACAAAACATAAACAAAATCAAAAGAAAATTAGGAAAACTAAATAAAGAGCAATGAGAGCAAAACATCAGTGAGAAATGACACGCAGAGGATAAAATAGATACCAGCCAAGTAAACCCAGTGGGAAAATGAAATACTTTCATCCCTGTGTGGCCATCATCGCCATGGTTTTAGAATGATAAAAGTTTCTCTGTGGATTTGGGAGAAAAGAAGGGGTGGGGTCAATTAAGGTGAGGCAACAATCATTGTATTGTAGAATTAGGTTTTTTTTTTTTTTAACATAAATAGGCAGGCGGCTTCGGGTTGAACCTGCCCCCTAAATCTTAAAACCGAACCCATCTGTCTATATATGTTAGCAGGCAGGTTGCAAACATGGACCCGCTTTTTTTGGGCGGGTAGGTGGGTGGCAGGTGACAGGGTGATTCTTCAATTTTTAACTTGAGCTGTGAGCTTACTGAGGGTTGCTTGTGGAGCTTGGAGGTATCCTTGAGCTGTTAGAATTGTATTTCCCTTGGTTATTCAACGCAGATCAAATAATTTGATTAGAGCAAATATAAACCTTTAGCCCCAGTGTTGAAAGTTTGAAACTCCAGTTTCGAACAGAAGTGATGTGGTATATAACAAAGGGTACGATTAAACGACCTATTCCTTGGCATTTCAATGGCTGTTCTCCGCAAGTGTATTACCAAGATTGACAAGTAGAGAAATGGTTTAGGGTCATATTAAGACAGTAGGCATTTTAATGACTACCTGCTGCACCAGAGTGGCACCTAGGTGCTACTGTTCCAAAGCCTAGGCGCTTTGTGCTCCAGTGTTTGGCCTGTTTTGATGGGTTAGAGCGCTGTGGTGCTTATTTTCATGAGCCTTGGTACTTGGAATTCTTTCAAACTGATATTTTTATAAGGAAGAATGATAGAAAACAGAAAAACACAATAAAAACACAAGAAAACTAAAAGATGAACAAAATAAATATGAGGAAGAATGATAAAAAATATGTGAAATTATGCACTTATCATTAATCAACTGTCAATTAAATTTATGTTTTAACTATTTATTTTTTTATCAACTAATTTTGATGATTATGGTTCCTTAGAGGTTAGAATGTGTATCTAGGTTTTTTTCATGTAATTAGAAGGTGGTCTATTTTGTAAACCGAAAATGGTATAGGTTTCAGTTGTAAATTTCTAAAAATATATTATTTTAGTCGTAAATGAATCCAGAAGATGGAGATGATTACAGTTCAAGATAATTTTTGATGTTTTTCTTTGAATTGTTATTAAAATTAAAAATTGAAAAATAATAAAGAAAAAGAAAAAGGTCCTGGGTTTGTGTTCTGTGATGGATCAGTTGACCGATCTTTTGGGATCCAATCCATCAGATACAATGTGATAGCCATTATGTAAATCAATTATTTTAGACAATCATAAATCTTACATCTTAAATGTGAACTAAATTAATAAGTCTATAGTCTTGACTTGTATCTTTTGATGTATCAAAGAGTGACATCCTAAATTAAATAAAAGGATGCATACTGGTACATTGGAGACATAACTCTTGAATGACGTAGATTTATTATTCATAGATATGGAATCCATAGCTCTTTAGTAGAGTTAAAAGTATCCTCTTATAGGCATTATGTTAGAAGTGGAAAACTAAAGTGCTCAACCATTTGGATACAATTATGTAATTAAATAGTATACCATTTGTATTGGCTATGAATAGTAAGTATTCTAATGGTGAAGTAATGGAACATAAGATAATATAATTGGAAAGATAAAACGGAACTTATCATTAAGCCGATTCTGTATATCCTATGAGGATTTGTACATTATGATATGTTATGGACGAATAACTTATTGGACTTTCATAAATTATAATTTAAGAGTATATCTCTAAGCCTTTAGTGAAATAACTATAAAGTTGATAATTGTAAAATGTAGAGTCAAGGACATGTTGCTTTATAATTATAGGACCTTGATCTATATAGTTTATCGAGTTTCCTTTGCTAGCTTACATTTTTTACTAAAATGATATGGTATGTTTTTCTTGCAAATTGGTTAATTCTATGATGGGTTGATTGGATTGTAATAATTCATGCTAGTTTATTGATTGAATTAATTTTATAAATTAATTTAAGATAAGCATGTTGAATTATTTGTATATATTTTATTTGTTATAAAATTATTAGCATATGACTGTTTTAAACAAATAACTTATGCTTGGGTTATTTGAATTAATACTAAGCTCTATGAAAAATTCTTGGGTAAAATAAAATGGGTAATTATCCAATCAGGTCAAAACAAGTTGGATGTGTTGGGATTAAATTTGAAAAGCAGCAAAAGGAATAGATCGTTGAGAAACAAAAATTTTTTAAAAACTTTATTCATTGGCAATAGCTATATAATTTTAATTAATAATAGAAAGCTTTGAGAGTTTTTATAAACCTTTTGAAGACCTATCAAGGTATCCTAGTTTTTCTCTTTGACACCATGATCTTCTAAGCTAAGCCTCCATACGAATGGAAAGACGAGTGGTGTTAAACTACAAGAATAAATTAACCGCACACTTTTCTGAATCTACTATATACTTAACACATGAGATTACATACCCTTATTTTTTTTTAGAGAAGAACTTTTAGTTTTTCTCTCTGAGTATTCTGCAAAAGTTACATGAAAAAGATTAATTATAAGATAACTGTTATCTCTATCTTTTTATATCTGAGCAGTTAGTTATTTTTTTTTATTAATTTTAAATTTTACGTGATTCTATAACTAAACATATATATATATATATATGTATATATCATTTATGACAACAAAAGTTAACATAAAAGATATGGTTTACATATATATATATATATACATTTAAAAAGAAAATCACATTTTAATATGATTCTTAATATATTATATATATATCTATTAAAAAAAAAGAAAGGATCATAAGTTAACTGATTTCGATATATATGATATATATAGATATATAATTAAATCTTCTATATATATTTAAATTAAAAAATAAATCATATTTATTTAAAAATAGATTTTAAATTAATTAATTAACTAATACTCAGTTAAATGTGACAAAATTTATTATATTATATTATGTGTCACAGAGAACATTTGTTTGAATCACATTAATATCTTAAGTGTGAAATAATTAATTCAAAATTCAATAATTTTAAATTAAATATGTATAATTTATTCTATGCATTAAATCTAATATAGTGTTATAGAGGTGGCATTTGGGGACTTATGGACCTACAATGCAAGCTCCAATAAATTTGACAATTAATTAAACTCTTTAATTAATGTGCCAAATTTATTAGTTTCAGTGTTACTCCACTAAAAACCTGAAACTGAACTCTTGAGATTATAGTGAAATTACTCAAAGAAAATTAGCAAGTAGTCCATTGATATAATCATTCCATATAAGTCAGTCCTCCATAAATACTTCATAATGAGAGCTAGGTTCAATTTTCTTCACCTCTCTTATTACATCTTTATTCTTGAGTTCCAATAATTCTCTAATGAACAGTTAACATAAAATCTTATTATGAACGAGCGCTTTACTATTCAAAACTCCAATCATCACTCAAGGGAACTATTTTTCTAGCTTCAATAAGGAAGGAATGGATTCGATATTTGTATAATATTATTCTTAGCCATTTGTTACACTATGTTTCTAAGATGCTAAGTTATGATCTGTGTTTAGACAAATATTACCATACAAATCAAAAAACATAATGTCATAAATAGTAGTGTAATAAATACTCAAGATTAAGATTGTCAAATATATGGTCATTATAGTGATAATTTGAATACTCTATTTGTAACAGATGATTATTAGAGATTCATAATTTATCTGGTCTAGTCCCATATAATCTCATTATATAAAGTACTTCCAATCGAATGTCTTTACATTAATAACCCAGATAAGACTATTTCATTTTAAATGAGGTTGGACTGTACTTGTAATATTTAATTAAAGAACTCAAACTTTAATTAATTATTACGAACTATTTAGATTATTATCTATAAATTTTATCCCTAAGTATATAACACTCATATGCTAAATTTATAGTTACATAAATAATCATGGAATTTTCTTGATATTTATAAATGTATTCATAATACATATAAGCAATCAAAATAATTATAAATGCCACTTTATTTATTTATTAACAATATATACAATGTCAGAGCTTATAGGGCACCAAACCCAACAATCTCCCACTTGCCCTAAAGTAGTAAGACATGTCTCTAAGACCTAAGCCTTTCAGATGTCCCTTGAAGCTCGTTGCAAGTAACGTCTTAGTTAAAGGGTTGGCAAGGTTGTTATCTTACACTATCTTCACAACTTCTACATCACCTTGATGTACTATCTCTTTGATTAAATGATATTCTTGCTCTATATGCTTTCCTCTTTTGTGGCTTTTGGGTTCTCTTGAATTTGCCGCTGCACCACTATTATCACAATACAGTCTCAGTGGTTTATCCATGTCTGGAACGACTTCCAAATCATTTAATAACTTACAGAGCCAAATAGCTTCTTTGGCTACTTCATAAGCAGCCATATATTTAACTTTCATAGTTGAATTAGTAATACATGATTGTTTAATGCTTCTCTAAATATGGCTCCACTACCAAAAGTAAACACTGATCCAAATGTAAATTTACGTGTGTCTTTATCTAATTGAAAATCAGAATAAGTGTATCCAATGAGAATCAAATTCTCACCAAAATATACTAGCATATAGTTTCTTGGTCTCCTAAGATACTTGAGAATATGTCTAATCGCCACCCAATGATCTAATCCTGGGTTGGATTGATACCAACTAACTATAACTATTGCATAGCAAATGTCAGGTCTTGTACACAACATGGTATATATTAGACTTCCCACTACAGATGCATAAGGTACCCGTCTTATATTTTCTTCCTCTTGAGGTGTCTTAGGACACTTCTATTTTGAAAGATAAACTCCATGACATGTAAGTAAATTACCTTTCTTGGAGTTTTGCATCAAAAATCTAATAAACACCTTATTGATGTACGATGCCTGAGACAGTGCCAATAGTTTGTTCTTGCGATTTCTTATGAGGTTGATTCCAAGAACATGACTTGCCTCTCCCAAATCTTTTATTTGGAATTGGTTGGCAAGCCACTTCTTTACATTAGAAAATATCCCTACATCATTGCCAATGAGTAAGATATCATCTATATAAAAAACTAAGAAGACCACCTTCTTATCTTTGATGTACTTTGTATACACAAGATTCATCAATATTTTGATCGAAACCATAAGACTTGATCGCTTTATCAAATCTTAAGTTCCAAGATCTTGAAACTTGCTTAAGTCCATAGATGGACCTTTATACCTTGCAAACTTTTTGCTGTTGACCTTTGACTATAAACCCTTTTGGTTGGACCATATAGATGCTTTCCTCAAGATAGCTATTCAAAAAGGCAGCCATGACATCCATTTGCCATATCTCATAATCAAGATATGCAGCAATGGATAAAAGAATCCAAATGGATTTAAGTATAGCTATGGGCGAGAAAATTTCTTTATAGTCAATTCCCTCTTTTTAGGTATAACCCTTTGCTACAAGTCTAGCTTTAAAAGTCTCAACTTTCCCATCCACTTCTCTTTTCTTCTTGTAGATCCATTTGCACGCTACGAGTTTTATCTCTTCAGGTAGATCTACAAGTTCCTAGACAAAAGTGAAGTACATGGACTCCATTTCAAGGTTTATAGCCTCCAACCATTTCTCCTTCTCAGAATCTTCCATTGCATGACGACATGTCAATATATCATCCTCACCATTATCAAAGATAGCAACATGTGCTTCTCTAATTTCTTTGTAGCGAGCAGGTGGTCTAACAACCATCCTACTACATCAAGGCAGTATGAAATCCTAATCTGGAGATGTGGTCACCTCATTTTGTCCTACAACAATGGTTGTCAGTTGCGATCTGATCTAATCAGAAAGTAACTCCTCAAGTATAGTTTTGCTATAAGGTTTATAGTTTGTTATATAATCATTCTTAAAAAAAAGTGGCATTTGTCGATACAAATACCTTCTTTTCTTATAGACTATAAAACAAACCTCCCATCATTCCCTTTGGCTATCCTACAAACAAGCATATGTGCTGGACACCCCTATATACAAATATGCCGCATGCTAGCTTTACAACCATTTCATAACTCTAAGGGTGTTTTTGGAATAGACTTAGATGGAACCATGTTTAAAAGATATACTACAGTTTATAGCGTATATCCCTAAAATGAAGTGGGTAATGATTAGTCACTGAGCATGGATCTCACCATATCAAGTAATGTCCAATTTCTTCTCTCAGCAACATTATTTTATTGTGGTGTACCAGGTGTGGTGAGTTGAGATAGAATACCATTTTCTATCAAATAATCCTTGAACTCAGTATCAAGATAATGTTAGACGTGTATGCCCTACGGAGTAAAAATATAACATGTTTTTAGAGACATTTTTATCAATAAAGAATTTATTTACTATATATATACCAAATCTTGTCCTCTTTATGTTTATATTTATTGAATTTATGTTAAGCAAACAAAATTATGAGACTATCATTCTAAACCTTTAAGAATTCGGCATATGATGGATAGATTATGCAGAAGACACAATTCTTAAGGTGACAGTCTAAATTATAAGATCCATAATCGATGGAATAAAGTTGTGTGCTTTATTCATGCAAAAATTATTATGTTGTCTGTATCTCCGATGGGAGATAGTTTGTCTTGATCATCAGAGGTGGACTCCGTAAATAGAAACGTTGGCATATTGTCATAGGTAACGATGTATTGGATCGGGATACAAAGTGAATTGATTTGCATTAATAATTCTAGCTCAGCAAATCAATTCACTTTAGACAATCATTTATATTGTATCTTAATCTTGAAATGAATAGTGGGCCTATTGTCTTGACTTATGTCTTATAATGTACCAAAGGGTGACATCCACATTTTAATAGTGGTACGCATGTCGGTATGTTGGAGGCATGACTCTTGATATGAAATCCATAGCTCCTCTTTTGGAGTAGTGATTGTTAGACATGTATACCCTAAGGAGTAAAAATGTCATAAGTTTTTGGAGACATTTTTATCAATAAAGAATTTATTTATAATATACCAAATCTTGTCCTCTTTACGTTCATATTTGTTGAATGTATGATAAGCAAACAATAGTCTGAGACTGTCAGTCTAAACCTTTAAGAATTAGGCATATGATGGACAGATTATGCGGAAGACACGATTCTTAAGGTGATGGTCTAAATCATAAGATCCGCAATCAAAGGAATAAAGTTGGGCATTTTATTCATGTAAAGATTGTTATGTTGTCTATATCCCTATTGGGAGATGGTTTGTCTTGACCATCGAAGGGGGACTCCGTGAATAGAAATATTGGCACGTTGTTATAGGTGACGATGTGTTGAATCGAGATGTAAAGTGAATTGATTTGGATTAATAATTTTAACTTGGCAAATTGATTCACTTTAGACAATCATATGTATTGTATCTTAATCTAGAGATGAATAGTGGGCTCGTTGTCTTGACTTGTGTCTTTGATGTACCAAAGGGTGACACCCACATTTTAATAGTAGTATGCATGCCGGTACGTTGGAGGCAAGACTCTTGATAGCATAGACTTATTATTCATAGATATGGAATCCATAGCTCCTCTTTAAGAGTAATGATATCCTCTTATATACGTTATCCTGTAATTGAAAAACTAAAGCGCTCAACCATTTAAATACATAGGTGTAACCAAATGGTATACCGTCTTTAGATGGTAAATTTTTTGATGGTGAGATAATGGAACCTAAGATAAAAATAATCGAGAAGGTAAGACAGAACTTGTCCTTAAGCCGATTATGGATAATCCTATGGGAATACAGTACACTAGGATATGTTATGGAGACTTAACTATATAGGCTTCATAATTCTATAGAGTTCAAAAGTGCAGCTCCAAGCTTTTAGTGGAGTAGCGTTGGAGTTGATAATTATGAAATGTATATCTGGGATATTAGGTTTCATAATTATTGGGGGCTTGAGCTATATAGGTCCATTTGGTCCCCTTTGCTAGCTCACAAAATCATGTAACGATATGGCGTACTTTTCCAATTATTGGTGACTTATGTTAGATTTATTAGATTGGTTGAAATTTGAAAGAATCAAATAATTCATGTCTGTTTATCGGTTGAATTAATTTTGTAACAAAATTAATTCAAGATTAAACTTGTTGAATTATTGGCATCGGATAATTCTTGTCTGTTTATCAGTTAATTTAATTTTGAATAAATTATATCAATATAAACTTGTAGAATTATTAGGAATCTATTTATTTTCCTAGAGATTATCTAGACAAAGTTGTTTTAATTAGATAACTTCTCTATTGAGTTATTTGAATTAAAACTGGGGCTTTATCCTATAAAATCTTGGATGAAAAATAAAAGATTCGTTGAGATTTTTTTGTGACAGTTCAGCATGCCGATCCTCAAGTTCGGCCTACCGATGGGGCAAGTTTGGCCTGCCTGTTAGGCAGATCGGCCTGCCTATGCGCGAATAAAAAATCACATGTTTTCACACGGATTTCATCAAATATTGATCCAAATTTGATTCTGATTTGAATTTTTGAGACCTTATCTACTAAAGAATGATCTTAGACCCAACCTCTATAAATAGGGAGTGGGTCTCATGAGTTATTTAGATCAATTAAGAGATTAAGAGTGATACTCTACTGGTAAGAATTTGAAAACTCCCTGAGAGCTCTTGTTCATAAATCACGAACACTAACTTTGGGTTCTCTCAATTGGTTGGAAGGAGAATCACCTTGAGGAAGAGCTATACGTATGAGCCCACACTCACTCCAATCATGGATAGAGAATAGCAAAGAAGACCAGTTGGTTGAGGCTCTTCTAGAATGTTACTTCTCTTTACGGATTACGAGAGTGCTTCGACATTCCAAGGTTAGTAAGATCTGATTAATTTATGCATATAGCATGTTAAACTTGTGTTTTAAAAAATACTCTGATACAAAATTTTTAAAATTTCACCATGTACTATTTTTTCAACAATTGGTATCAGAGCCGTTGTTTTTACATAAATTTACGAGTTTGTGATCATACTATATATATAAATTATGTGATCTTGATCTTTCCCCTGCTTGAATTTAATTTTATAGAGAGTTGGCACTCTAGCTTTCTATATATTTATATGTTGTCATGGATTATATGGTGAATGTTTATTAATTAATTGTGGTTGATTAAATTATTATTTAATTATTTATTAATTAATTAATTTATACCGGTTATGGTTCCTTAGAGGTTAAAATGTGTATCTAGTTTTTTTTTTCATGTAATTAGATGGCAGACTATCATCTTCGTCTAGGAATTATTATTTAATTTTAAATTTGTAATAATTTTATAATTGAATAATTTTTTGGACAAGACGAATCTAAAAGGCAGATCTAGAAGATAGATGATGGCGTTCCTAGGTATTTCTTGAGTCTCTAATTTTTTGTTTTTGAATTGTTGAAAATAAAATTGATGAATTTCATTAAAAATTGTATTTTCTAGAAAGGGTGATTTTTGCTCAGTCGGCATGTCAAATTCTCCAGTTTGGTAAGCCGATGGTCGTAGATCGGCAGGCTAGATGTGAAGTTCGGTAGGCCGTTAGTGGGGCAGAAATCTGGTGGCTCTGGTGGCAGGCCGAACTTCTAGTTCGACAGGCCAATTAGTCATGAATTGATAGGTCGATCTATGAAGATCGGCAGGCCGGTGGGTCATGACCGGCAAGCCGATCACCTAGATCGACTTGCCGATAGAGAGCTGGAATTTTCTTCAAAAAAAGGTGCAATTTTTCATGCAGTTTTAATTTTATTTTTGAGATAATTCTGAGAAACATTAAATATAGATTTGACCGAAAATATGGGGTCCATATGGGATCAAACAATTACGGATGGGCATTACATGAAGAAGTGTACAGCTTGGAGACTGAAGGATAAAGAATCGACAACATGTTTTGATTATTCTCTTGTAATCTTTATTTTCTATTCTCTAGTGTGGAGCCATAATATTACGGTAATTTATTATTATTTTGCTTATAGCTTTGCTTAATTGCTTTACTTGTCTACATTATAATATGATTTGCCATGTATGTTGATAACATGCCATATAGAATAGGGAGTGCCGCACATATTAAAATTGTTCATACATGTCTTTTAAAATAAAATCTTGATTTCAAAAGATTGAGTGGGAGAAGGTTTTTGAAGAGAGGACTTAAGGCATCCATCGTTGGTCCATAGGAAGAACATGGTGGTCCTAACCACTAGGAAGGGATTTCTATCATGTACCAAATTGGATCTCTGGGAGGATAAGGTATTTTAGCATGATTTATGGTTGCACACCCCTAAGTGGTGATTATGAATCATGGATAAAATATTGAAATGATGGTTATACACTCATGTTAATTTTATCATTAACCTCCCTTAGGAGCTCTGTTAATAAAATTAATGGCCAAAGAAACGATTATTAATATATGTTGGATTATACGGGTCTTGGATGGCATACATTAATCAGGAGGGGATCTGTATTCCTAATTGAATTTGGCATGACTTCCCTAGGAGCTTGTTGAATTCAAAGTTGGGAATTATCGTTGTAAGGTTGTGATATTTTCAAGGTTTTGACACATAAACACATTTGTATGTTTTTACACGATTGTTATCTTACTAAGTTATTATGATATGTTTACTTATGTTTGGTATATGATTCTTTATTGTAGATTGAAAATGTCTAAAAACACTTTATCTTTGATATTTGACAAAAACCTATTAACCGGAGAGAATTATAATGATTGAAAATGGAACCTGGATATCGTCCTTTCGTTTGAGAAACTAAAATTCGTGCTGACAACCCCTTGTCCAAACGAGCCTATAGGAGACTCAACTAATGACCAATTCCAAGCGTACGATTGCTAGAAAGATGCAAATGATCAGGCCCGCTGCTATGCTATGGATAGCATGAACAACGTGCTACAGGCTTAAAATCAGGATTATGAGACTGCTAAGCAGATCTTGGATAATCTTGAATGTTTGGAGGCCAAGCCATAACAAAGTAGCAAGGGGTGCTTCGAAAACTCTTAAACTGTAAGCAGAGGCTGGGGACGTCTATAAAGGAGCACATGATGTTGGTCATGGGTTACTTCGCTGAGGCATAAACCAATGGAGCCGACATCGATGCTGAAACTCAGATGACTATGGTCTTTGAGAATTTGTCAAAGAAATTTATTCCGTTTAGAGCTACATTCAATTTGAGCAATAGGCGAGATATGACCTTAACAGAATTAATGAAACAGTTATAGGAGTTCGAACTACTGATCAGGGAGTCTCCTGCTGGTGGAGAGGCCAACATGGTAGCTGCTTCTAGTTCCAACCCCAGCTCTGGGAATGGAAAGAAGTAATGGGCCAAGAATGGGAAGTCTTCTGTTCTTGCTAATAACAAGAAGAAGAAGAAGAAGAAGAAAAACCCAAAGAAGCTAAAGTGCTTCTTTTGCAGGAAGGTCGGGCACATAAAGAAAGCATTGTAAGGACTTCTTTTCCAAAAGAGGTAGGTGTGATCTTCTATATTTAGAAACTTGTTTGGTTGAGGAATCAAGTGACATTTTGGTCATAAATTCTGTTGCAACTAATCACGTTTGTGTTTCTCTGCAGGGGTTTAAAGAAACGAGAAGTCTGCTTTATGAAGACTTCACGCTTCAGATGAGCGATGGATCCTTGGTCTTAGCGGAAGTAGGGGGAGACGTCCATCTTTATTTTGATAATTATAGGAATTTAATTTTGCGAGATTGTTTTTATGTTCCTAAATTTAAAAGGAATTTAATTTCTATAGCTTTTTATTTAAAGACTCTTATTTAGTTTCTTTTAATAATAAAGTAGTGATTTGTAAAAACAATTCTTTTATCTGTTCTGGATAGATGCAAAATAATCTATATTTTATCAAACCTAAGATGGACTTACTGCTTAATGTTGAGATGAACGATAATAACTCTAAAAGGCTTAAAACTTCTCATTCTAATAAGACTTATCTTTGGCATTTGTGCTTTGGTCATATTAACCTGAATAAGATTCAAAGGCTGGTAAGGGATGGACCTTTAAGTCACTTAAAGGTGGAATCTATACCTCAATTTGAATCTTATTTGGAGGGTAAAATGACCAAAAGACCATTCAGGTTTAAGGGTAATAGGGCCGAAGGGGTTCTAGAACTTGTACATAGTGATGTTTACGGACTGATGAACATCCGGGCACGAGGAGGGTATGAGTACTTTGTCACTTTTATTGACAATTACTCAAGGTATGGGTATGTATACCTGATGCATCACAAAAGCGAAACTTTTGACAAGTTTAGGGAGTTTCGGGCTGAAGTGGAAAAACAATTGGGTAAACCCATAAAGGCACTTCGATCAGATCGAGATGGAGAATACCTTTTTGATGAGTTTTTGGGACACTTATTAGAGAATAGGATTTTATCCCATTTGACTGCGCCGGGCACTCTACAGCAGAATGGTGTAGCGGAGAGAAGAAATAGGACTTTATTAGACATGATAAAGTCCATGATGAGTTATTCATCATTACCTTTATCGTTTTGGGGATATGTACTACAAACCACATGTTATCTTTTGAACAATGTGCCTTCCAAATCAGTCCCTAAAACTCCTCACGAGTTGTGGATGGGTAGGAAGACATCCTTAAACCATATTCGCATATGGGGATGTCCGACTCATGTCCTGTTTAAGGATGCGAATAAGTTGGAAGCACATTCAAAAGTTTACGTGTTTGTAAGATATCCAAAAGGGACTAAAGGGGATTAATTCTATAACCCAAAGGAAAATAAAGTCATGGTTTTAACTAATGCAACTTTCCTTGAGGAGAGTTACATGGATGACTTTAAGCCTCAAAGCAAAGTAGTGCTTAAGGAGTTGAGGAGTGATCCGATCACTCCGGAGGTTCCGAATGAGACCATTTTGATTAGTGTAGAAAGACCAGACCAACCCGAACAACAACCTAAGGGGCTTTAGTGTAGTGGGACGATCGGGCCCCAACCCAAGAGGTATATGTTCAATGGGGGGGCCTTCTTGGCTAAACTAGATGAACAGCACAAGGATCCTTACACTTACGCAGAGGCTATGGAGGATGTTGATTCAAAACTCTGGACAGAGGTCATGAACATAGAGATGAAGTCTATGGAGACTAATCAGGTCTGGGAGCTTGTGGATCTTCCTAAAAAGGTAAAACCCATAGCGTGTAAGTGGATCTACAAGAGAAAAAGTGGAGTGGATGGAAAGGTTGAAACCTTTGAGGCTAGACTGGTAGCTAAGGGTTATACACAAAAGGAAGGAATCAATTATGAGGAAACCTTTTCGCCTATAGCCATGCTTAAGTCCATCAGGATTCTCTTGTCCATAGTTGCCGCTCTCGACTACGAGATTTGGTAGATGGATGTCAAGACGAATTTTCTAAATGGCTATCTTGATAAGTTCATTTATATGGAACAACTAGACGGGTTTAAGGTCAATGGTCAAGAGGGTAAGGTTTGTAAGTTGCTAAAGTCAATATATGGACTTAAGCAGGCTTCTCATTCTTAGAACATAAGATTTGCTCAGGTGATCAAGACTTATGGGTTCTCACAAAATGTGGATGAGCCATGTGTTTACAAACACATTAAGGATGGGAAGGTGGTCTTTCTACTGCTCTATGTAGATGACATTCTTCTAATTGGCAATGACGTTGGGGCGTTGTCATCGGTCAAATTATAGTTGACCAAATAGTTAGACATTAAGGACTTAGGTGAGGCTAATTTTGTTCTTAGTATCCAGATCGTTTGGGATAGAAAGAACAAAATGATAGTTTTGTCACAAGCCAGCTGCATAAATAAAATTCTCAAGAGGTATGCAATGTAGGATTCCAAGAAAAGGTGGGTAACCATCTAGGTCTGGAATTACTCTTTTTAAGAATGACTCTCCAAAGTCTGAGAAAGAAAAAGAATACATTAACAAGGTACCTTATGCTTCGGTAGTGGGTAGTCTCATGTATGCCATGTTTTGCACATGACTGGATATTTGCTATGCGGTTAGGATTGTATGTCAATTTTAGGCAGATCCAGGACTGAACTATTGGGTTACAGTAAAGCATATTTTCAAGTACCTTAAAAGGACTCGAGGGTATATGCTTGTGTATTCGGGTGAGGACTTAACTCCTCTAGGATATACTGACTCAAATTTTCAATCCTGTCTAGATTCTAGGAAATCGACTTCAAGTTTTGTGTTTACTCTAGGCGGCGGTGCCATCAGTTGGAGAAGTGTGAAGCAAGATTGCACTTCGGATTCAACGATGGAGGCCGAGTATGTGGCCGCTAGTGATGCTTCGAAAGAAGCAGTGTGGCTCTGCAAGTTCCTTGGAGATCTTGAGGTAGTTCCTGGTATGGATAAGACAGTATCACTATACTGTGATAACAGTGCGATGGTAGCTAATGCTAAAGAACCAAGATTTTACAAGAAGAGTAAGCATATTGATCGAAAATATCATGTGATAATGGACTTTGTTAAGGGCAGGCATGCCACGGTGTGCAAAATCGCGTCAGAGGACAATTTAGCTGATCTATTCATGAAGACACTTACTGGGAGAGTCTTCGAGAGGCATGTAGAAGATATGGGGATGTGAGATTTGTCATATTTACTCACTTAGTGCAAGTGGGAGATTGTTAGACATGTATGCCCTAAGGAGTAAAAATGTAATAAGTTTTTAAAGACATTTTTATCAATAAAGAATTTATTTATAATCTTGTCATCTTTACGTTCATATTTGTTGAATGTATGATAAGCAAACAATAGTCTGAGACTGTCGGTCTAAACCTTTAAGAATTGGGCATATGATGGATAGATTATGCGGAAGACATAATTCTTAAGGTGACAGTCTAAATCATAAGATCCGTAATCGAGGGAATAAAGTTGGACACTTTATTCATGTAAAGATTGTTATGTTGTCTATGTCCCTAGTGGGAGATGGTTTGTCTTGACCATTGGAGGTGGATTCCGTAAATAGAAACGTTGGCACATTGTCATAGGTGACGATGTGTTGGATCAGGACGTAAAGTGAATTGATTTGGATTAATAATTTTATCTTAGCAAATCGATTCACTTTAGACAATCATTTGTCTTGTATCTTAATCTTGAGATGAATAGTGGGCCTGTTGTCGTGACTTATGTCTTTTGATGTACCAAAGGGTGACACCCATATTTTAATAGTGGTATGCATGTTGATATGTTGGAGGCATGCCTCTCGACAGCATAGACCTATTATTCATAGATATAAAATCCATAGCTCCTCTTTAGGAGTAGTGATATCCTCTTATATGCGTAATCCTGTAATTGAAAAACTGGAGTACTCAACCATTTGGATACATAGGTGTAACCGAATGGTATACCGTCTTTAGATGGTATTTTCGATGGTGAAATAATAGAACGTAAGATAAAAATAATCGGGAAGGTAAGACAAAACTTGTCCTTAAGCTGATTATGGATAATCCTATGGGGATACGGTATACTATGACATGTCATGGAGACTTAGCTATATGGACTTCGTAATTCTATAGAGTTCGAGAGTGCAGCTCCAAGCTTTTAATGGAGTAGCATTGGAGTTGATAATTATGAAATGTATATCTGGGATATTGGGTTTCATAATTATCGAGAGCTTGAACTATATAGGTCCATTTGGTCCCCTTTGCTAGCTCATAAAATCCTGTAATGATACGGCGTGCTTTTCCAATTATTGATGACTTATGTTAGATTTATTAGATTGGTTGAAATTTGAAAGAATCAAATAATTCATGTCTGTTTATCGATTGAATTAATTTTGTGACAATTCAAGATTAAACTTGTTGAATTGTTGGCATTGGATAATTCTTGTCTGTTTATCAGTTGATTTAATTTTGAATAAATTATATCAAGATAAACTTGTAGAATTATTAGGAATCTATTTATTTTCATAGAGATTATCTAGATAAAGTTGTTTTAATTAGATAACTTCTCTATTGGGTTATTTGAATTAAAACGGGGGCTTTATCCTATAGAATCTCGGGTGAAAAATAAAAGATTCGCTGAGATTTTTTTTTGATAGTTCGGCATGCCAATCCTCAAGTTCGGCCTGCCGATGGGGCTAGTTCGGCCTGCCTATGTACGAATAAAAAATCACATGTTTTCACGCTGATTTCATCAAATATTGATTCGAATTTGTTTCTGATTCGAATTTTTGAGACCTTATCTAATAAGGAATGACCCTAGACCTGACCTCTATAAATAGGGAGTGGGTCTCATGAGTTATTTAGATCAATTGAGAGATTAAAAGTGATACTCTACTGGTGAGAATCTAAAAACTCCCTGAGAGCTCTTGTTCACAAATCACGATCACTAGTTTTGGGTTCTCTCAATTGGTTGGAAGGAGAATCACCTTAAGGAAGAGCTGTACTTGTAAGCCCACACTCACTCCGATCGTGGATAGAGAATAGCAAAGAAGACTAGTTGGTTGAGGCTCTTTTGAAACATTACTGCTCTTCACAGATTACATGAGTTCTTCGGAATTTAAAGGTTAGTAAGATCTGATTAATTTATGCATATAGCATGTTAAATTTGTGTTTTTGGAAAATGCTCTGATATAAAATTTTTAAAATTTCGTTGTGTACTATTTTTCCAATAGTGATATCCTCTTATATATGTTATCCTGTAATTGAAAGACTAGAGCGCTCAACCATTTGGATACATAGGTGTAATTGAATGGTATACTGTCTTTGGATGGTAAATTTTTCGATAGTGAGATAATGGAAAGTAAGATAAAAATAATCGAAAAGGTAAGATAGAACTTGTCCTTAATCTAATTATGGACAATCCTATTGGAAGACGATACATTATGATATGTCATTAAGGCTTAGCTATTCGGGCTTTGTAATTGTATATAGTTTGAGAGTGTAGCTCTAAGCTTTTAGTAAAGTAGCGTTGGAGTTGATAATTATGAAATATATATCTAGGATATTGGGTTTTATAATTCTCAGGAGCTTGAACTATATAGGTCCATTTGGTCCCCTTTGTTAGCTCACAAAAATCCTGTAACGATATGGCGTGCTTTTCCAATAATTGATGACATATATTAGATTTATCAAATTGGCTGAAATTTGATAAAATCAGATAATTTATGTTTGTTTATTAGTTGAATTAATTTTGTGATAAAATTAATTCAAGATAAACTTGTTGAATTATCAAGATCAAATAATTCATATCTATTTATTGGTTGGATTAATTTTGAATTAATTTAAGATAAACTTGTTGAATTATCAAGAATATTTATTTTCCTAAAGATTATCTAGATATGACTGTTTAAATCAGATAACTTCTCTATTGAGTTATTTGAATTAAACTGAGTCTCTATCCTAAGAATCTTTGGTGAAAAATAAAGATTTACATGGATCTTTTATCGGAGGTTCGGCAGACCGATTTACTAGTTCGGCTTGTCGACTGAGCGATCAAAGAATCATGTGTTTAACATAGAAATTTATCAGATATTGATTCTGATTCAATTGTGATTCGAATTTTTGAAGCCTTATTTGCTAAGGACTGACTCCTAGGCCTAACCTTTATAAAAGGAGAGTGAGTCTCTTTATTATTTAGATCAGTTGAGAAATCTAGAGTGAGACTCTGTTAGTGAGACTCTACAACTCTCTAGAGAGCTATCATTCATAAATCATGAATTATAGCTTTAGGTATTTCTCTACTGGTTGGAAGGAGAGTCACCTAGGGAAAGGCTGAAAGATATAAGCCCACATTCACTCCGATCGTGGATGAAGAATAGCAAAGAAGACCAGTTGGTGGAGGCTTTTCTAAAACATTACTTCTCTTCATGAATTGTGAGAGTTCTTCGGCACTCAAAGGTTAGTAAGTTTGGTTAATGTATACATATAGCATATCAAACTTGTGTTTTGAAAAATACTCAGATATAAAAAATTTCAAAATTCTGTTGCATACTATTTTTCCAACAATTGGTATCAGAGCCATGGTTTTTACATAAATTTACAAGTTTGTGATCATGCTATATGAATAAATTATGTGATCTTTATCTTTCCTACGCATGAATTTGATTTTTAGAGAAGTTGGCACTCTAAGGTTTCTATATATATTTTTATGTTATCATGGATTATATGATGAATGTTTATTAATTAATTATGGTTGATTAAATTATTATTTAATTATTAATTAATTAATTAATTTATACTGCTTATGGTTTCTTAGAGGTTAGAATATGTATCTAGGTTTTTCATGTAATTAGATGGCAGACTATCATCTCTGTCCATGAATTATTATTTAATTTTAAATTTATAAGAATTTTGTAATTAAATAATCATTCAGAGAAGATGGATCTAGAAGGTGGATTTAGAAGATGGATGATGGCATTCCCAGGTATTTCTTAAGTCTCTAATTTTATGTTTTTGAATTGTTGAAAATTGTCGAGTGTAGTAGCTAGATGTTAGTTATACGCTATATTAGGAAGTTAGTTTTTTTATTCTAAATTATGAGATTCTAGGAGTTAGTTTCCCCTTTTTGGGGGTAAGTTAGTTTCCTATTTTTTTTTGTTCTTTCAGATTCTATATTGACATGTATATATATACATGTAACTCTTATCAATAAAATAAGTCAAATTAATTTTTATCTCCCATATCTCATGATTTGGTATCAAAGCCATAAGGCTTCTACCTAGAAATCTGTCTTCTTGCAGCCTTCATTGTTGCTTATCCTCTTTTCCTTTTTCGATCGGTTCTCCTTTTTTCTTCTTCTCTAAATCTTTTTTTTTCATCATGCCCATTGTTGGAAAAATAATACGTAGCGGAATTTTAAAAATTTTAAATTAGAGTATCTTTCAAAACACAAGTTTGACATGCTATATGTATAAATTAACCTGATCTTACTGGCCTTGTATTCGTCGAACAGCTCCCGAAATCTGTGTAGAGAAGTAACGTTCCAGAAGAGCCTCAACCAATTGGTCTTCTTTGCTATTCTCTATCCACGATTGGAGTGAGTGTGGGCTCACATGTACAGCTCTTCCTTAAGGTGTCTCTCCTTCAAACAAATTGAGAGAACCTAAAGCTAGTGTTCGTAATTTGTGAATAAGAGCTCTCAGGGAGTTTCAGATTATCACCAGCAGAGTATCACTCTTAATCTTTCAATTGATCTAAATAACTCATGAGACTCACTCTCTATTTATAGAGGTTGCGTCTAGGGTCATTTCTTATTAGATAAGATCTCAAAACTTCGAAACAGAATCAAATTTGGGTAAATATCGGATGAAATCTGCATGAAAACACGTGATTTTAATTTCGCGCATAGGTAGGCCGAACTTTTCATAGGCAGGCTGAACTTGCCCCATCGACAGGCCGAACTTTAAGATCGGCATGCCGAACTACCGAAAAAAAATCTCAGTGAATCTTTTATTTTCCACCCGAGATTTTATAGGATAAAGCCTCAATTTTAAATCAAATAACCCAATAGAGAAGGTATCTAATTAAAACAACTTTATCTAGATAATCTCTAGGATAATAAATAGATTCCTAATAATTCTACAAGTTTATCTTGATTTAATTTATTTGAAATTAAATTAACTGATAAACAGACAAGAATTATCCCAATAATTCAACAAGTTTATCTTGATTTAGTTTTGTCACAAAATTAATTCAACCGATAAACAAAGATGAATTTTTTTATTCTTTCAAATTTCAACCAATCTAATAAATCTGACATAAGTCACAATTATTGTAAAAGCATGCCGTATCGTTACAGGATTTTATGAGCTAGTAAAGGGGACCAAATGGACCTATATAGTTCAAGCTCTCGATAATTTTGAAACCCAATATCCCAGATATACATTTCATAATTATCAACTCCAACGCTACTCCACTAAAGCTTAGAGCTGCACTCTCGAACTCTATAGAATTATGAAGCCCGTATAGCTAAGTCTCCATGACATATCATAGTGTATCGTATCCCCATAGAATTATCCATAATTGGCTTAAGGACAAGTTCTGTCTTACCTTCCCGATTATTTTTATCTTACGTTCTATCATCTCACCATCGGAAAACTTACCATCCAAAGACAGTATACCATTCGGTTACACCTATGTATCCAAATGGTTGAGCGCTCTAGTTTTTCAATTATAGGATAATGCATATAAGAGGATATCACTACTCCTAAAGAGGAGCTATGGATTCCATATCTGTGAATAACAGGTCTACATCATCAAGAGTCATGCCTCGAACATACCGGCATCATACCACTATTAAGATGTGGGTGTCACCCTTTGGTACATCAAAAGACACAAGTCAAGACAACGGGCCCAGTATTCATTTCAGGATTAAGATACAATACAAATGATTGTCTAAAGTGAATCGATTTGCCAAGACAGAATTATTAATCCAAATCAATTCACTTTATGTCCCAATCCAATACATCATCACCTATGACAACGTGCCAATGTTTCTATTCACGGAGTCCACCTCCGATAGTCAAGACAAACCATCACCTAATAGGGATATAGACAACATAAAAATCTTTACATAAATAAAGTGCCTAACTTTATTCCCTCGATTGTAGATCTTATGATTTAGACCGTCACCTTAAGAATCGTGTCTTCCGCATAATCTGTCCAGCATATGCTCAATTCTTAAAGGTTTAGACCGACAATCTCAGACTATTGTTTGCTTATCATACATTCAACAAATATGAACATAAAGAGGACAAGAATTGGTATATAAATAATAAATAAATTCTTTATTGATAAAAATGTCTCCAAAAACTCATTACATTTTTACTCCTTAGGGCATACATGTCTAACACCCATTATGTCTTCCTCTGAAACTGCCATCTCTAGCAATCCTAATCCATTCGAAGAAGCAAATTTGCTCAAAAAACCCAAAGACCTGCAAAACATTCAGGCTTCCTATAGACTCAATGGAAAGAACTATCTCAAATAGTCTCAATTTGTTCGCACATACCTGAAAGGCAGAGGGAGATTTAGTTATCTTCTTGAAATAGGACCAAGTAGAGAAGATCCATCATTTAGAGCATGGGATGAGGAGGACTCCATGATTATGTCATGGCTATGGAACTCTATGGATCCAATGATTAGTGGTACATGCATGTTTTTTGCTACTACAAAGGAGATTTGGGATTTTATTCATCGCACCTATTCAAAGGCTCATGATGCTACTTAAGTATATGAGATCAAGATCAAAGCTGGGGTGACCAAACAGGGCGACAAGAGTGTTACTAAATACGCAACCTTACTGCAGAACTTGTGGTAGGAACTCGATCATTAGAGAGTGTTTGAGACGAAGTGCCCCGAGGATGCTGCAATTTTAAAGACTTTCATTGAAAGAGACAATGTGTATGATTTTTTGGCTGGGTTAAATCTTGAGTTTGATCAGGTCTGAATCTAGATTCTTAGCAAGGAAGAGGTACCCTTATTGGAGGAGACAATCTCCATGATTAGAGCAAAAGAATGCCAAAGGAATATCATGCTTGAACCCCAAATTGTGGAAAGCTTAGCCTTAGCTACCAAACTGGACCACTAGGAAAAAGGGAAGGGGGGCCTGCCAAAGAATTCTAGAAAAGATAGCTAGTGGAAGGAGAATAAGGACAACCTATGGTGTACATATTGTAAGAAACCGAGGCATACAAAGGAGAAATGGTGGAAGTTAAATGGCAAGCCACCAAGTTAAGAATGGGGAAACTGTGGAATACAATAGAGGTCTCAAGCACACCTGATCGAGCAGCATAAAGCAGAAGAAGCTGTGGATAAATGAGTCCTTAATAGTGAGGAGATTGAAAAATTTAGGAGTTTTTTGGGATCTCTTGAGAAACACTCCAGAGCTAGTTCTTTGGCTCTCTCAGGTAAACCTGTACTCTCTTTTTTGCATAAATGCCTGAAATAAGTATTATGCCAACACATGGATAATTGACTTAGGTGCTATAGACCATATGAATCACTCCTCACAATTTTTTCATACCTATACCTAGTGTCCTAGTAATAGGAAGATTGTAGTGGCCAATGGTTCTTTAGCTACTGTTGCAGGAATAGGAGATGTATACATTACACCCTCACTTGTTCTAAAAAACATCCTTCATGTACCAAAACTATCAGCCAGTCTGGTGTCCATTTAAAAACTTACACATGACCTCAAATGTTATGCAACTTTTTCTTCTTCTTATTGTGTTTTTCAGGACTAGGACTCAGGGAAGAGGATTGGACTTGCTAAGGAAAGGAACGGTCTCTACCACCTTGGATCTTCTCGAAAAATCATGAGTAATTTGTCCATGTCATTTCTTAATATGTCCAATAAAGATGACATCTGGCTTTACCATTTCCACCTTGGTCAAACGTCTTTTAGAGTCTTAAACGTTATGTTCCCACATTTGTTCAAAGGATTAGATGTTTTGGACTTTCATTGTGAAATTTGTGAACTGGCAAAGCATACTTATGTATCCTTCCCTATTATTAATAAAAGAAGTTCTTATCCTTTTCATTTAATTCACAGTGATATCTGGGGTCCTTCTACTATTCCTAATGTTGATGGGGCTCGTTGGTTTGTTTCATTGATTGACGACTATACTCTGATTACATGTTTAATAATATTTTTAGTAATTTTTAGAGTCATTTCTGTGTGTTAAATATGTGTTTAGTTTGTAAATGATCAAAACTGTAAAAATAACGTATGGTTATTTTATTTTGAGTTTTAATGTGTTTGATAGTGTGTTTTAAGTTTGTAAATATGTTCTATTCTATTTTCAGTAATTTTTTAAAAATATTTTTAGGTCTTAAAAATTATATCTGTGTCAAACCAAAAGAGACTAGAAATTTTAGAAGTTTATAATTAATTTTGTGTGTTTAAATGTAAAATAAATGTTTTTAATATTTTTGTAAATATTTTGAGTGTAAAGTAATTAATTTTATTATGTTTGTGAATTTTAATTTAAAATATAGAGAAAATACGGAGCAAAATGGTGCAAAAAAGGACAAAATCAGACATCAAATGCACCAAAAAAATATTAAAATTTTGAAATTTAAATAAGCTGGACATGTGGCGAAATTGTAGCCGTCGGATGCATTGTCGATTCAATCGTGGCTGTTCATCTCCTGCACGTGTCAACATTGCATAGGCCATGTGTCAGCTGCACAGCGCGCGTCATTGCTGAAGCATGTCAGGTGGGCCCCGCGAATCTCAGGCCTTGTCCAACCGTGTGCGTTCGTTTTCAGTTGCTGCCATTATTCCAGCCATGCGATCCGCTTACCAAGATTGATCTAACAGTCTAAATTCCTGGTCCCACTGGTCCCATTTTGGGCCCATTTTTCTCCACGTCTTGACCGTTGGATCTCGTATTTAAAGGCCCAGATCGAGTCCGTTTCAGTACGTCCAACTGTTGAGAATCAAAGAATCTCAACGAGATTCTCAGACACTCAAGAAGGCCCTCCGTGTGGAAAAAAAAAAAAGGAGAGAAAAAAGGATCAAATTGATCCGTTATTTCAACGTTGGAACAGTAAAAAAATTGTAAAAAAATTTAAATAGTACTCTTCTTGAGCCTATAAATACTGAGGCTCTTTGCCTCGGTTTTGCATGTCCTCAAAGGCCTTCGGGCCATTTCTTTCTCCCTCTCTCTTCTTTCTATTGAGCCTCCTGCTTTAAAAAAAATAATAATAAAATAATGTCTAAATTAGTGTAAAGAATTTGATAAGACAGAGAGATAATCTTGTATGCCTAGCATTTTGGTATGGATTTTGACTCTACATCTGTGTTGTAATGCTTATATTTTTGTGGAATAAATTATATCTTTATGTTTTTAATAATTATTGTTAATGTTGTTATGTTGTCAATTTTTACATAAATTCAGTCGTGTTTTTTTTATGTAATTTAATTATGTTGCGTAATTAATATTAATAATAATGAAATGATGCTTAATTTTATAGAATGTCTTTTATTGTAGTATGACTTGTTATATTGTTGATTTTAGATATTTTATAAGAGAAAGTACTGTCGGAATTCATGCAACAATTTATCGCATAAAAATATATTATTTTTGATTTGTCATTATCTTTTATATCTTAAAATTTATGTTAATTATAATTGTAGTGACAGTGGTTATCATTTTTATAATTAGTGAGAGATGATTATTTTGCTAGTTTTTATAGGAAAACACTGCATTATATCTTGTTATATTGTTGCTCTTGTTTGACCTTTATTATTAGTAAAAAGTGCTTGCAATTAATGAGAAAAGATATAATAAATCAAATGCTTTAGATAATTATTAATTAGAGTTAAAATTCTATATTAATTGCAAAACATACAAGTGATTCTCAAAGCTTCACCGTTATAATTTTATGCTTTAAATTTTAAATTAAAAAATCACAAAAATATTTGTTTCTTTTAAACTTTGTTTTGAAAAACCGGTTGCCATTTTGACCGTTTATTTTAACAATTTGCCGAGTTATAAATTTTCATCTCCCTATAAATACAACAACCTTTTCATTCTACATACGTCTACCGTTTAAGAAGAAACATATTTTGGGGCGGTACCAATGACTTCTCAAGAATTTTCCTAAAAGAAATTATTACTATTATAGAAATATCGTTAAAATTTATTAAAAAAGATGATAAAAAATAATATATATAGCAATGGATTGTAAGAATGAAGTCTATTCGGACCGGTCCTCTTTGTGTTTGGACCGGACTTGATCCGAAATTCTAAACAGTTTCTTATTCTCCCAGTAATGATCGGACCATTTAAAATGTTACAACTAACAGAACCATTTAGACGCGTCAAAGATCTTTGGACCTGTAATAACTGTCTTACCAGTCAGCTCATTACTGTTCATCTTCTTCTAAAAATTATAATACACATCAAAAAACCACAAAATAATATAAGTACTTTTCTTTTCTTAAATATAACACTAAAACATGAATGCCCAATCTTCAAACAACAATTCAAACAAAAAAAGAGGGTTTAAGATTAAATTATTAATTTTTAGGGATTTGACAAATTTTGCTTAAGCTTGAATGGAGGTGGATACCAAATAGGGTGCTAGACAGCATGGAGAAGCGCTGGAGCTAAAGGAGGCAGTGCCAGGGAGAGCGGTGGTGTCGGCAACAACCAAGGATGAGAAGGAAGATAACTTTTTTTCTGTCTAGGAGATGATTTCTTTTTGTTTGGCTAAATATTTAATTTCTCTTTTTATTAGCCTTTTATTTCTTTAACAATATTTGTTTTTTATTATAAAATGATATTTTAGAGAAGAGACAAGTTTCATTTAACGAGGAGGATTGAAAGCTGGCACCTTAAAAGAAAGGCCAAGGGAGTGTTATTTTTCAAAAGGAACGAAAAAAATGGCGAACGGGGCAAAAAAACAGATGTTTAAGGGTATTTTAGGTTTTCAATAACTTATAAAGCGCCTCTTGGTGTTCCTCTGCTCTTTATTTCTCTTTATAAGACTTGCGATGAACCTACTAAATCGCGTTATTTATTACAATTTCTCGAAAATTTTACCAAACAAATTATCAAAGGCACATGGAAGTGAAAAGCCCACAGTAGAACAAGGCCCACTCATTTAAATATGTACGGGTGATTTTCATGCATATCATTTTTTAAGACTTACGTTTTATAATTGTTAAATATATATATTTATGACATAATTTAATATATAATATAAATAATAGTATGATATAAATTTTTTTAAATATAATATAAATAAATAAAACTTTCAAAAGTGTTGCATGTAATTTTCTCAATATGTATACATGTTGTTGCGCAGATTGTGACCGAAATGCGAATGGTATTGAGGGCAGAGGAATGGTGCGACGGCAGATTTATTCATTTATTTATTTTTTTATAGACTGAAGGCAGTGAAGAAGAAATATTTGGAATTGGTGGTAAAGAGGGACTTGGTAGGGAAAGAAAAGAACTTTAGTCAAAGGAAAGAAGGAGGCTCTAAAACCAATTGATATAGGACCAGATAGAAAAGGTAGAGTGGACGGAGAAGGTAGAGAGAAGAGTGAGGAAGTGAACAAGAACTCAAGAAAAATCTCAATTTCATTACTCCTCAAACTGAAAATAAACATAACACAAAGTCCCATTTATAGAAGTAGCAAATCTTAAAACAATTGAAATTCGAAAACGAAATCTAATTCCTAAATTTAATTAACCTTGAAAAATAATAATAATCATAAATAAATAAATACTTTTGAGTATTATTTTTTTTTTCATATTTATCGGTCATCACTTATTTTTAAAGAAAAGGAAGCCATAATAAATAACGGTTGGAAAGCATTTAATTGTAAACGGTTCTTAGAGTTTGAGATTGTTTCGCTAAATCAAAAAATAAAAATAAAAATAAAAATAAAAACCTAATTGCCACCTCAATTTTGGGACGTGACTACCTCCAGTCGATTCATTGTCGTCTGGTTGGTAGAGTTATCCTGTTTTGCGCATGAAATGAAGTGCGGAATTTGACCTCAACACCACTCCCATGTTGCTATTCCAGAGGATGTAGAGGAAGCCATTCTTGAACTACACCATCTTTGCTCTTTTCGCACAAAGTTCAGGCTTTACCTTTTTAGGTTTATTTCTTTAGAGCATATTATTTGATCAAATTAAGAAATGCAAAGCATTTCTGTCATGAACAACTACAAATTTTTTGAACGCGAAACTCTGCAAAACTCTCACACTTACCTACTGCAGCTAAAATAACGCGACACCAGATGTAAGAAAAAGTTGAATCATTCGTACAATATATATAAAGCCTTTTTATATCAAGCATGTTTTTGTTGTTGAATTTCACTTTCATGTATTATGCAAGAAAGATGCTATGATAAAGCTTGGCAAACCTAACAACGTTCTCCTTTTGGAATTTAGGAAAGAAAGAAAATAGATAATAATAATAATAACAAAGATGCATCTCCTTATTTGCTTTATGGGATTGTAAGACCTCCAAGAATGTTTGCATATATTGACATGCGTATCCACTGTGTAAATATCGGTTGAAGTTGCTCCATTTATATTCTTCATTTCGAAGGCAATAACACCAAATTCCGATATTCAGCGAGAGCCCAAATTGGAAAGATATTGCGATACGCCGCGTAATGTAACATACAATTCCTCATAAAAACTCCCGTAACTTCCTGTTATCATTAGAACATGTAACAAACGATCAAAATACATTCACAAGAGCACATTTGGTGGCAGGACTTTTATATACTCTTGAGATCTCAAAATTTTTATTTTTTTTTTTCTGAAATATTGGTATGAAATTGGCCAACCTTATTTCTTTCTTGTCATTAAGATACTTTAATATTTTCCCTTTTTCGTTGGACATAGTTTATTTAGATTAGTACCTGTTGGGGAAAATCGCCATCTTCTAATTGAGAGTTGATCAGTAGTTTTGCAGCTCGGTGAATGGGAGTGGGGTCTCTCTCAACCTATTGCATGTCACATTATAAAAAATAAAAATAAAAATAAAAACTTATTATTCGAGGAACACGTATACAAATTTTGATGATTAGGAATTAAATATTATACGTATCTGAAAATTAGCATTTACAATAACCTGTCTAGCATGGATCAAACCCATCATTCCTAAAGCAGTCTGCACCAAATTTGAGTGGTCTCCTTCAAAAGGTGTATACACCTGCACGATCAACAACTCACCAGAAGAAGAAGGAAAAAAAAACAATTTAATTGGTATTTCCTATGAAAAATGTTACGATGATGTAAAACTTGGTAAATAGGAAGTAAACTATTTCTTTAACCTTATTTGTGCAAGAAGTGTAGCTCTCTGCCCAACCGCCATCCTCTCTCTGTGTTTTGAGTAGAAAGTCAACGGCTTTACGAACAGCCTCACAGTTGTAGTAGTGCCTACCGGCAGCTTCCAAGCCTCTAATGGCAAACCATGTGCCGTAAAGGAAGCAAATTCCCCAATTTCCATACCATGACCCATCTGGCATTTGTATGTCTTCAAGGTAGTTGGCTGCTTTGGTGATGAAATCATCAATCTCTTTTCTTCTATGTCCTTTATGTAACTTCTTAAATAAATTCAATGCTTGGATTGAGGAGGATGTGCACTCTATGTACCTGCATGGACATGATCAATTTAATATTAAATGCATGTCATGTGTATCCAATCAAAAGAGTGCTTGGCAAAGTTGGTTAGAACCAACTTTTTAATTATGAAATAGTGTAAAGCTCTTACATGCTACAATAAATAACAAAAAGTTACGACAGCGTAAAGTTCTCACATACTACAATATTTTAAATTAAAAAGTTGATTCTAACTAACTTTGTCAGATATCTTATAAATGTTAGCATGCCTTTGAAAGAACAACAACAAGGGGAAGAAATTTGAAGAAAATTACATTATTGAAAAGGGGTCTTTTGAATTATTTTACTTACTCATATTCAATAACGAGGGCCTCCAAAAATTCTACAGGATTTAGCCACTGCAAGGGGAAAAGCAAATATTTTCTAAATACTAAATAAATTACAAGGATAAGAATTTGTGATTATTAGGTAGAAACAAGATTTTTGGTGTTTACCTCCAACCATTTTGGAGCTCCTGTTGGCTCCCAAGCTGACATGCCTCCATTTGGACTCTTTATTCATTTTTTATTTTTATTTTTTAGAGAAGAAAACAGAAGTCAACATAAAATAAGTGCAAAGTAACGTATTGCAAACTAGCAACGATGTATAACTATATGTATATATATTTAATTATATATATTAGAAAAAAAAAAAAGCTCCTCTTTTCTCACCTGTAGAGAAAGTATAACATTGACGGAATCATACATGTGTTCTGCTACCATGGGTTCGCCGACAAGTTCTGGTGACAACATTTGGAATAACAGGCAACACTGCAAAAACATTGTTCACAAAATAGATGATGTTGAGATAAATACTAATACTTGAAGTGGCAAAGGCCAAGGTTAAGCCCTAACATACCTTGAGACCTTCTGCAGTGCAATCAGAAACTTGCCATCCATGGTCTCGGTCAGAAAAAGTCCAAGCTCCTTTGGAGATATGGCGAAAATGGTTTACGTGGTCTGGAGGGTCCTCCCTAACCTGAGACAACTTTATGAAGTCGTGTGCTTTCTTCAAAATAGGCGCAATTTCCTCGTTGATATTCGCAGCAAGTAGAGCTTGAACTGCCAGACTACAGTCCCATGCTTGACTCCCAAAACTCTGCATAGATTTAAAAAAAAAAAAAATACAAATGGAAAATCAATATAGAAAACAACTAGCACTATCCTCTAGCTATCCTAATATACTACGTTTACAAAAAATAGTTTTATGAGTTTACTTACTTGCGTTGTGATTCCATCCTCTGCTACCCATAAGTAATCTGCAACTCTTGGAATATGCTTCTTAAAATATTCTCCATTAGGATCTTCTGCCCAGCAAGCGAGCATCATCAAAGGCTACATGAGAAATTGAAGACGAATTATTAATATGCTTAAATAAAAATGAAAGGTTGTTAGCAGCTTTAGGTACAGAATTTTGAGCATCGTGACACTTTAGTATATGATTTTTGTTTTTAGATCTCTCTTTGAACTTTTATTTTATTAACAGTTTTATTCCCTAACATTAACTCTAACAATTATATATGTGCGCGCGCATATATATATATATATATGTATAAAATTTAATAGAGACATTCATGTGTCCATCATGTAAAAATTTGAAATGTTACGTTACATGAGAGGAGGAGTGTATGTACTTACCTTCTCAACGCATCCAATAGTGATATATCTACTATTCTCATCCTCGTAATGAATATGTTCCATTGCCTTTTGAATCGCTTTTTCTCTTATCTTTTTAAAGGGCCAAGTATTGATAACAGACTCACCAATGTAGTGGACACTGTCCCACAAGAGACGCTGCACTTTACCGTGGGGATAGTAGTTATCAACCTTAGAGCAAACGTGGCGCATTTTGCTCCACTTGATTTGTTTGTAAGGTTCGTTGTAGATTTCTTCTCTCAATTGTTGAATGAGAGGTGTGATTGCACCAACAAACTTTCTCCCATAAAAGTAAGACATGGGCATGAACGTCAATCGACAATAGCAGAACATTTTTGCTGCAATTTTTGTTCAATAACATAGTATGTGAGAGTTTATCATGACACTAGCTAGCTAGGTATGTTATAGTATGTTATAGTCACACATTAAGATAATCATTAATTACATGGATGAAGAGGTACTACAGAAGGGTAGAACCAAAACTCTGGGGGCATTGGGTTGCAGCCATCCCACTCATACACACCAAGTATCTGTGATTAAAACACAAAATCCAATCAAATAAATTGAGATTAGTATTAATTAGAAAAATGTATTAAGCTTCACAACTAATAAAAAGTCAGTCTAATTTATGAGTCTATGTTGTGTGACCCAATTACCCTTTGTTAGTGTGTAGTATTCAGTATTATTGGGCCCAATAGCCTTGTTCTCTCACTTAAGTTCCTGGTGAAATTGTGCTATTTAGTACCTCTACGTACATAACTTGAAGATTTTTTCTTCTTCTTTTTTTTTTTTTTTTTGTTTCTAGTTTAACATCGGAAACCGTACAGTACTATTTGCAATATTCCTTACCATTTTCTTTTTGTTTTATTTGATTTTAAATCTCGTTCATTATGACATAATTGAAGATATCTATATGTACAAATACAAGTAAACGTACAGCCATCCAAGTCTTTCCCCAAGAGCCAGAGCCCATTGCCCCACCCTTGTCAAGAATCCACTTGCGAGCTCTAGCGCAACTACTGTCAAGGCCACCATCGCGGCCTTCTCCGAGAATGCGCATCGCAAGGTAGTTTAGTACCGTGCACATCATCATGCTTGGGCCCTCAATGTGCAATCCCCACCCTCCATCTTCATTTTGGTGACAGTACATGTACCACAACATTTCTCTCTTGTGATGCTCGTTGAACACTGCGTCTATAGTACCCGAGATGTACATGCAAAACACCTGCATTTTCATTTAATTTATTTACTTGAGAAAATAAATTAATTAAGAAAATTATTGCAATGCTTAGTTAATTAATTTAAGGCCTTTGCTATAAGTTTAATATAAAACTCGATACCAATGGAGGGATATAGAACATAACGCCGGCATTTTCAGCCGGCCAATGGCCGTGCGGCGATTGCAGAGCAGACCAGAAGTTAATCGACCTCTTCATGGCAGCATCAGCTGCTTCGTTTGTAATTTTCTTGCAGTCCTCCACGTTCACTTTGGGTATTGTTTGTTTGAAGTTTTTCTCTCTTAGCATCTGCATAATTGAATGGTCAAAGAGAATTTAAAAAAAAAAAGTAGAAAAAGTTTAATATTCTTTCTATGCCAAAATGCCAAATAATCATTTTAGTTTTTATAATTATGTGCGAAGGTATAGTAAAAATAATTTATACAAAAGTCAAAAGAATATAACTTGAATTTGAACTTTTAAAATTGGAAAACGATACATTCTTCAAACATTTGAGTTTGAAGTGACGTATTGTATTAGAACAACTTTTGTTTATTAACAAAACATTTCAATATAAATTCTAATTAATTTGAGTCATTTGCTCATATTCCATCTGTATGCTTTGCATAAAATCAGTAAAACCCTTGTTTTTGGACTACCCATTTGCAAGTAATATATATTTAACTCCAAGGCCGCTGAGTCTGGCCCCTTTCTCGAGTACTAGACCAAACCGGTATGATGTTACTTTCTTGGAGTCCAACCACTACATTATATCCACAAATAGCTATGGATACGGAATATAGCAGCAGCAAATAATAATAATAATAATAATAATAAATAAATAAATAAATCTTTTACGAAGAATAGTAAGTGGACAAAGGAAGTTTGACAAATTAATTAACGAATACATCACAATATATCCACATGGATCAATACTTTTCTATTTTATAGCGGCAGAAACAAACCCAAACATGCACGAAAAAAATGAAGTGACGGACATAATATATTATTTATATATACATTCTTCTCCTCAGGTGGACGGTCCTACGGTCCTTCCGTAAAAAGGAAAATTAGAAAACATAGTATGATACTGTCAAATATAACATTGATGTTGGAGATACATGTCTTTGAATAATTAAACTTTTTTTTTTTTTTTTTTAGTGTTACACCTCTTTATCTGACGTTCATCAACTTTTATGTTAAGCTAGAGCAACCTCACACTAAAAGGAATATATATATGTCTATTATAGTTGATGTATAGCCTAATATTAAATTCACACTTGAGTTGATTAAAAGATATATAGTTTGAATCTTTCCACCTCAAGTTCAATAATAATATGGCTGCCCCTTCAACTACGTACATGAATGACTACAAATAGTACTATATAAACAAATAGCATCACGAGTAAATTTGAACGAAACTCTCAAGGAGCAAAGGCGTACATTGAACTTCGAAACTAGACACTCAACAAGGTAAACCAAAGATCCAATATGTAGATAACTCTTCAATGCATCCTCTACTATTGATAGAAATATTCGAGGGCAAAAATATTAACTACGTATTTACAGTTTCAAGATATTGCTAAATTTTACAAATAACAGTCTTAACAAAGTGTAGTGTAATAAGTTATATTATCCCATTTTTTTTCCCGCAGCCTCTCCCAATGTTTTGTCGATTAAAATGCTATATAATTAGAGATCAACAAAATGACCTCTTTTTTTTTCTTTTTTCTTTTTTTTTTTTTTTTTTTGATAAAATGATACCATTCTTGAAGAAATAGACAAGGGTAATCTTGAAAGAAGAAGGTTATGAATGTTTTAAGGCTTGATGGTAGTGTTTAGAAATGGCAAATGAAGTTTAGGAGCTGTTTAGAAGAGGAACAAAAGGAAGTTTAAGAACTAGGTCTGGGAAAAGTGTTTAGGCAATGAAAAGGATAACTAGATAGGTTTTTCGACGCCATTTAGAATCCACAAAGATAAGTATTAATCTCGCCACTCAAGGAATCCACCACGAGATAAGAGAAAGAAAGGAATAACACATAGGGTTTCTCTGAATTTCTTTTTCAATCATCAGAAAGCTTCCTTCAAATCTAAAAATTACATATTAAATAGCCAAAAGCTGAAACCAACTAATCAGCTCTACAAACGGCCGTTACACACTTATAAGAATCGATGGGTTCAAAAATACTTATTCATTTATGAAAAATAGAGTGTAGATTATTTTGGCCCCCATGAAGTTGTTTGGAGACAAGAAACTTGCAATTCTGAAGGGAAAGTATTCTTGACGGGTTTTCAAGTTGAGCATGTTCTTTTGAAAAGTGAAGATGTTTTTGTTCTTCTTGCAAAAGAAGAATATGATATGTTAAGAGAGCTCTTTGAATCGGTTCAACCACTTCTAAGGGAGTTTGAAGATCTTATTCCGGAGGTAATACCGAGTGGGCTGCCCCTCTTGAGAGGAATACAACACCGAATTGATTTTATTTTGGGGTCGTCACTTTAAACAATTCTACCTATACACTCAACCTGTGTCAACAAGCTGAATTGCAAAGGCAAGTGGAGGAGTTGCTTTCCAAAGGGCTGATCCGAGAGAGTTTAAGTCCTTGTGCCATGCCTGCCTTGCTTGTTCCAAAAAAAGATGGAAGTTGGAGGATGTGCATGGATAGCCCAGCAATTAACAAGATTACAATCAAATATTAATTTCCCATTTCAAGACTTGATGATTTACTTGATCAACTCCATGGATCCACTATATTTTCAAAGATAGATTTGCACAGCCAATATCATCAAATTCAGATGCTACCAAGAGATGAATGGAAGACGGCCTGCAAAATAGGAAGAGGTTTGTATGAAAGGCAGGTCATGCCATTTGGTTTATCCAATGCTCCTAGCACTTTTATGAGACCCAAGATGCATGTGTTCAAGCCATTCATGGGAAAATTTGTGGTGATCTATTTTGACAATATCCTTGTGTATAGTCAAATATGTAAGATCACTTGGTGCATCTAAGGAAGGTGTTCAAGACTTTGAGGGCTAAAAGTCCTTTTGTCAACTTGAAGAAGTGTCAATTCATAGCTGAAAGCATAATCTTTCTTGGGTATGTTATATCCAAGGAAAAGGTTTATGAGAGCAAGGTGGATTCTATTGCAATTTGGCTGGTTCCAAAAACTCTATTTGATATTTAGAGTTTTCATGGGATGATTTCCTTTTACAAGAGACTTATCAAGAATTTTAGCACTTTGGTTGCTCCCCTTACTGAGTGCATGAAGGGTGAAACTTTTAAGTGGAATGCAGAGGCTCAAAAAAGTTTTGGATTTATTAAAAAGAAGATGATGGAAGCACCAATTCTTGCACTATCAGATTTTTCAAAGATTTTTAAGGTAGAGTGTGATGGAGCCATTATCTTTACCCTAACGACTTCGTTCTTTTTTCAGATCATGAAGCTCTTGTACTTGAATGCTCAATACAAGCTTAATTCGCACCATGCAAAGTGGATAGAGTATCTCTAATCATTCAATTTTATCATCAAGCACAAGTCTGGTAAAGTTAATCAAGTGGCCGATGCATTGAGTAGGCGCCATTTGCTGTTGAACATAATGCATGCTAAGGTGCTTAGGTTTGACATTGTGAAGAGATGTACAAGGATGATGCTGATTTTGGTCGACTATGGAAGTACTATTCAAAGGGGCCATATAAATAATTTTTGGTCCAAAATGGGTTTTTTTATAAGGGTATGTAGCTTTGTGTCCCACAAGGATCATTGAAGGAAGCCATAATCTGAGAAGCTCATAGTGGAGGCTTGGCTAGTCACTTTGGCCAAGACAACACCATAGCCCTAGTGCAAGACAATTTCTTTTGGCCGCGGCTTTCCAAGGATGTGGGATGAATTATGGATTGATGTGAAACTTGTCATAAAGCTAAGACTCATGGTAGCAATGCTGGGTTGTACACACCCCTACCAGTTCCAAACGCACATGGGAGGATGTTAGTATAGATTTTGTTCTTGGATTACCTAGGACACAAAGGCAAAAGGATTCAATGGTCGTAGATTGTTTTTTCAAGATGGCTTGCCATGCAACAAGACGGCGGATGCAACTCACATTGCTAACCTCTATTTTCAAGAGATCATGAAGCTACATGATGTTCCAAAGACTATAACTTTGGATTGAGATGCTAAGTTCCTTAGTCATTTTTGGAGGACTCTATGGAGGAAAATGGGAACCAGACTCCAATTTAGCACTTCACATTATCCCCAAACGGATGGACAAACTAAGGTGGTTAATCGATCTTTGGGAGCTTTATTGAGAAGTCTCATCAAGAAGAACATCAAGGCATGGGATTTGTCTCTTCCACAAGCTAAATTTGCTTATAATAGATCTACTAGTCAAACAACCGGTGTAGCCCTTTTGAGATCGTTTATGGTAAGAATCCAATCACTGCCTTGGATCTTGTGTCCCTTAAAACTGAAACAACTCTTAGTGGAGCAGTTGAAGAAAGAGCAAAGTATATGAAGAAGTTGCAAGAACAAGTTCAAGAAAAGATTTCAAAACAAAATGAGAAGTATACGCTACAAACAAATAAGCATAGAAGGAAGGTTACTTTTCAAGTTGAGGATAAAGTATGGATTCATCTCAGAAAAGAACGATTCCCAATAGGAGGTTTCCAAAACTCCAAGCAAGGGTGGATGGAAGTTTTACAATTGTTCAAAAGATCAATGATAATGCATATAAAGTGGAGCTTCTAGGTGATTATGGAGTGTCCGCTACGTTCAACGTGGCTGATCTTTCTCCATTTGTTGAAGACGAGCCTTCGGACTCAAGGTCGAGTCCTCTCCAACCAGAGGTGAATGATGAGAATGGATGTGATTTGCATGTACATGGGCTGCATGTGAGTGATCCATTGAATGCCTTCAATGTATGTCAATCAAATTTGAAGGCTATTGGTTAATCAATTACTGTTGAGGGCATTTTTAGGGCTGCTATTTTGGGGTTTTAAGTAATTTAAAGTGTGTTAAAGTGTGGTTTATTACCTTCCAATCGTATTGCCATGAACGCCCTAACAAGAGGTGACATGCATCTATAAGTACAATATCACACCGCACTTCATCTATATAGGTTTTTCTATAGAAAATGAAACCAAAGTCTCTTGGAAACCTTCAGATGCTACAAGAAAAACTACATTTAACGATATATTTTTTACAACATGTAGTTTTTCAATGTCTTTAAAAAGTACATACAACGACATCTCCAATGAAGATGTCATTAACGACATTTGAAATAATAATTAACGACATCTATATAAATGTTGTACTAAAGGTCTCCTTTTAACAACAATAGTTTGTGTCGTTAAATTATTTAACGACAAGTAGGAGATGGTGTCAAAACCTTGAAGATTATACGACACCTTATAGACGACATTAGTCAAGATGTCGTCTATAAGGGATGTCGTGGAATCTCCAAGGCTTTAACAACATCTCCTTCTTGTCGTTAAATAATTTAAAGACACTAAACTATTGTCATTAAAAGGAGACCTTTAATACGGCATCTATATAGATGTCGTTAATTATTGTTTCAAATGTTATTAATGACATTTTTGTTAAAGATGTCGTTGTATGTACTTTTTAACAATATTTAAAAACTACATGTCGTAAATAATATGTCGTTAAATATAGTTTTTCTTGTAGTGGACCATTTCCCTTTTGAAACCATTGGATCTTGTATGGTTCTAGATGAGGCTCGGTTTGCAATCCAAGCTTGTTCACCATCTCTTCCAAAACTACATTCGTGCGACTACCCCCATCAATTATCACATTACACACACGACCATGAAAAGTGCACTGTGTTTGAAAAATGTTCTCTCTCACCAGGGATCTTCATTAATGTGATTGGAATTCCTAGTCTCTGAATGACCAAGATTTCACTTTCATCAGCATGCCCACGGATTCCTAATTTTTTTCCTTTTCTGACTCTTTTCGTTTTCCTCCACAATTTCATTTTCTACAATTGGACACTCCAAAGCAATATGCCCATATCCGTGACATTTGAAACATTTCTTCAAAGCATTGGAAGTGTTGGTTGGCTTGTCATTCTTCACCTCTGGTTTAGTGGAGGCAGATGTCTTGTTAAAGGCTAGTTTTGAAGAAGAGACACCAAGGTTGCACTTTCGTAACTAGTGCTTCCCGTACTCTTGGCCGGATACTTTTGCAAGTCCTTCCTTTGTTGTTCCATGGTCAAAGTCAACTTTTGGACATATTGAAAGTCCAATATGGCTACAATTTGATCACCTCAGCAATCTCCTTCTAGGGCCCTCCTAGATAACGTGCAATGTTTTGCTCTTCAAGTTCCACCACATAGCCCACATAGCACTTAAGTATCAGATATTTGAACTCCGTAGTGCAATCATCTATAGACAAATCAAATTGCTTAAAGTTGTGAAAATTCAAGTAATTGTCTTGTTTATAACTATCTGAAATGAATCTTCTCTTGAGTTCTCGCTTCATCTTCTCCCATGTTTGAATGTACCTCCATCCTTCTTGCACCTATTCTCGCTTGAGATTCTGCCACCAAAAGGATGCGTATCCCTTTAGCTTCATTGCCACCAACTTGACACTTTCTTCATCTGAGTAATCCTTGAATTCAAAGATTCTCTCGACTCTATACAACCAATCAAGAAATGCATCGCCTTGAGACCTCCCATCAAATTCTGGTACATCAACTTTCATGTCTCTTTCACGACGGCAAGGTTAATTTCTTCCCCGAGGCCTCACATCTTCATTACTAGAATCCTCCTCATGAAAAGGGTTTTCTTCTTCAATCCGTTCTTGTTCACGCCTTCTAGGATGTTGTCTTTCCTCCATTTCTTGCAGCCTTTCTTGAAGTTGTTCCACGGTCCCCCTTAATTTGGCCATTTCTAGTTCCCGTTCTTGTAGTTTATCATTGTCAATAAACCATGCTCTTCTAGCCATGGCTCTGTTACTAGAAATGATACCATTCCTATGGAAATAGATTAGGGTAATCTTGAAATGAGAAGGTTATGGATGTTTTAAGGCTTGATGGAAACGTTTAGGAATGGCAAAATGAAGTTTAGGAGCTGTTTAGAAGAGGAACAAAAGGAAAGTTAAGAATCAGGTCTGGCAAAAGTGTTTAGGCAATGAAAAAGGATAACTGGACCGTTTTTCGACACCTCTTGGAATCCACTAAGATAAGTTTTAATCTCGCTACTCAAGGAATCCACCAAAAGATAAGAGAAAGAAAGGAATAACACAAAGGTTTTCTCTGAATTTTTTTTTTTTCAATCATCAAAAAAAACTTCCTTCAAATCTGAAAATTACCTATTAAATAGCCAAAAGCTGAAACCAACTAATCAGCTCCACAAATGGACATTACACACTTTTAAGAAATACTCTAATGACACTAATCTCTCTTGACACACCAATGGTTAACTCCAAGAATCAGCAACAAAAAATTGTTGTAACTCCAGAATTTACAACCTTACAAACCAACTGCCACACACTTAAAACAAACATAACTACTCCTAAATTTAGCTAATTAACTCCCACTTTAATTAGCTAATTATCAGATTTTATTCCAGCCATAAAACACACATTAAAACACTTGAAAAACTGAAAACACCACTATGGCAACCCCAAAAAGGTCCCTAATAATAAACCCCAAAATAGCAGCCCCAAAAATGCCCTGAACAGCAATTGATTAATCTATAGCTTTCAATTCTGATTGAGACACATTGAAGACGTGCAATGGATCACTCCCATGTAGCCCATGTACATGCAAATTAATCACATCCATTCTCGTCATAAAACTAACCTTTACCCGATACTGTTGTTAGTACATCTTTTAGACTTTTGCAACTTCAAAGTTTACAAGTAAAACATTAGACTATAAGATTACTATTGGCTCACGTCCTACTAACTTAAGTTTTGAGAGAATTTTTAAACCATAATATGATATTAGAACAAGAGCTTCAGAGCTCGAATTCTTACAATTACACTCTCCAATATTACCATAAATGCTCGACATGTACATCCGAGACATAAAAGTAAAAATTCACGTGTTAAGTTTTCTATTATGCTAGCATTACCCTACATGTCAAACAATGAATGCTTGACATGTTATATGTCTCGGACATATAATTAAAAATTCACATGTTATTTTATTAAAAAAAAAATCACAAATTATCAGGCTTTCTACTGTGCAGTCTGGGAGGTGGACACAGTCCAATATTATCATAAATGCTTGACATGTAATATGTTTCAGACATATAATTAAAAAATTTTGGGGGGGTCAAGGGGTCACATTAGTACACTAACATATCTGATTTTAGTATATCTGCACCCTCTCTCACATTAGAATAGAAAGTAACACTACCTACATTGCTTTTATACATTAGTTCAATGGAATGATCAGTTATAACGTATATACCTGGAAACGCCATATATGGTCACCGCAGGCCTTAACCTTGTGGCGATTTCTGTAGAAATTCTGGCGAGCTTCTTCCACTTGAGCCCGCTCTGCCGGAGTTCCCGTATCTGGATCGAACTCGAATATCTGTCTTCCCAAGAAATTGTTTGTGCTGAACAAGTATGGATCCTCTTCGCCCGTTCCATACTTAATTTTCCACATTCTTCTTTACTTGTAATTAAGTAGGGTACTATTAAAATTCAAACATAGACGTAAAACAGTAACATTTAGTTCTATCAACCTCAGCATATTCCTGCTAGGTCGTTCTAAATAATGGAGATGAATCAATCTTTTTTTTTTTTTTTTTTTGCACGTCTCGCAATTTGAACCTCTGATCAAGATAGAAATCATTGTGTGTGAGCACTGGAAAACGTACCTGTTTTATATATGAATAGAAAATAAAACTGGCTTTTGCGGAGTCGGATTACTGCAGATGGGGAACGAAAACAAGATTAAATTTATGCGCACACCCCCCCACACACACGCTCACACACTTATATATATAATATTTTTTTTAGTATAAGGATTTTTATTTACTAAGTATGGTAATATGATTGAAAGCTGGCTTAAATATAGATAGAGACTAAGAGATGGTTTTATCATTAGAAACTAAGAAATGGTTTTATCATTCCTCTCTTTAGAAACCAGTCTTGTACGATTCAATTTATAAGCAAAGAAGATTAGACCAATTATTTCTTCCTGTACGATTCAATTTATAAGTAAAGAAGATGAGACCAATCATTTCTTCTTTTTCTTTTTCTTTTTCTTTTTAAAAAGCCAATCCCCTTTTTTGTATTATTATCAGCACTTTCTAGCTGACCCATCTAGCAACTGCTCATTTTGTTTTCCCAACTTCTACGAAAGCTACTGCGACCGATATCAACGTGCCTAAATGTTTTATAGGGAGATTTAATGACTGTAAAAAGTCCTTTTAATCCCTATTTAAAACCTAATTAGCCATAAAATAATAGATCCTAATCTAAATGGTATATTTTATACTAGATTAGGATTCATTGTTTTGTATATAAAGAGGTTTTAACCTTATAGGGTTAAGTAGAAGTACTTAATAATAAGTAGGGTTAATTACATTATTATACCTCCTAATTTTAATTGTTTTTCAATTTATTCTTCTGTTTTAAAAAACTACAAATGTATCTTTTAAATTTTAAAAACTTGTTTTAATCTAATCCCTTATAGACTTTTTGGAAAAAAATAAAGATAAAACAAAGATACACTTAGTTAAACCGAATTTGTTTCTAAAATATATTTTTCTTCTTAAGAAAAATTTTTAAAAATATTCTAACATTCAAAAAAGCATAACACTTAAGTTTTTTTTTTTTTTTTTTTTTAAATTTGATGCTTTGTTTAAAGAGTTTTTATGTTTTTAAATCTATAAGATAGTTTTCATAATAGTTTAAAGGTAACAATGTCGTTTACCCTAATTTTTTCTATATATAGGGATAAAATTGAAACAAGTTTTAAAAATTCAAAGAAAGACTTTATAGTTTCTGACAACAGAAAGACATATTAAAAAATAGTTAAAAACAGAAGGTATAATAATATAATTAATCCATAATTAGTATTCTAGCCGTGAGCAAAATAAGAGATGGTGATCCATATAAAATTATTTTCTAGAATTGTTGGTTACTAAGACCATATTCAAACCAGATTTTTTATCCAATTCTTGTGACATAAATAGTGCCTAAGCAACTAAATTACAACGTGTCATTTAAAAAAAATAAAATTCAGTTAATTTGGATGTTATTTTTTATTTAAGTTCCCACAATAAGGTGGCATGATTTTATTAATTAGACACTGTTTAAGCACTCAATATTAAATAAAAAGTACGAATCAGCTAACTACCTGAGAAGCCAATAAAAACTTTGAAGCTTTTGAAGCCCAGCAGTTAGGGACATGTGTGAGGTGTGTACGACCACAAAAACAATTTCTATTGAAGCTATTTTGCAGAGAAGCCAATGGCCTAGCTCATGACGTAGCCAAGTTTGATTTGTCCTCTGTTTCTGGCGTCCAATGGAACACCGCTTTGCCCATTTGGTTCTCGTCTCTTTTGCTGTACTTTTTCTGGCTTTTGAATGAAAATTTCTGTTTCCCTTCAAAAGGAAAAATAACAAACTGCAGAGTTCCATAGTCAACTAGAAGACGAATTACGGTAGTTGCATAGGCACGTGTCAACCCCGTAGTTGCATACGTATTTATTAGCGGGTTGGCTCAATTGATTTTTTGCAATAAATTCTGACAATGGCACGGCTTCGAATGTAATTCTTGCCCAGCAAATGAGTGTCACAGGTGTCAAAAGGACTGCCGTGTCAGGTTAGATTCTCCACAGTATAAGGCCGTGTCTAAGGAAAAGCCTCAAGTCCAACCTAATTAATATTGTACAACCATTAGTCACAATTAATATGCCATGACATGATCCTTTGGTGAAGGCTTCTCGATTACTTAGGCAATCTTTGGATATATGTTTGGTTGCCATTTATTATGCGAGAAAAATTCCCCTCAAAATCCCAACCATTGACCATGCTTGCATAGCATCGTACAGTTGCATAAAGAAAATCCAGCGGTGAAGGTTGTTGATGGGCATTTTAGGGGTGTAAAGGCCGGGAAAAATTGGAAACCGGCATATGAACCGCTATTATACTGGGTCTTTCTGGTTGAGGATGGATTAATATGTTGGTGTGCAAGTGCATTAGAATTTTATGCATGTGACAATTAATGTCCATATAACACTATTTATTAAATGCTTTTTATAGGTGGATAAAGTAAAATGGGGATAGGTTATGTAGAAAGCCGAGAAACAATATTTATGCAACAATATAAATTTTTGGTATTAAATAACAAATATCGTACTCTCTATAGATTAATAAGTAATAGATACATTTGATATGCAAGCTTTAGTTGAAATACGTATTATCGTTTCTCTAAACGTTTATTTGTTAGAAACAAAACTTTTTTTAAGAACACATTTGATAATTTTTTTTTTCATTTGATAATTTTTTTTCCTTTTTTAAATTGATATAAACTTCTTTTTCTTACTTAGGGTAACAAAAGTTTCTTGTTTTGAAAATTCTACTAAACAAAAATCTTATATTGTAATCAATACTAAAGCCAAGGTCGTCAAGATTACGATGGTCTAACGAGCCAAGATTGTTGTCTAGATTGAGTCAAGATCGTCATAAGAGTAAGACCAGTGGGCCACAATCATCGGCGAGCTGGAATTGCGGTGTAATCCAAAGCTTGTTCATCAAGTTTTTATTTCAAGTTTTTAAATTTTGGATAAATGTGATTTAATTCAAAATTAAAAATTCTAAATTGGCTTCATACACACAGATAAGTTGGCTTACTAAGTATTTTTCTCTAAGAGTAAGACAAATAGTATTTTTCTCTCCCCTGTCTCTAAGTTGGCTTCATACACACAGATAAGATATCTAAGTGTGGCGCCTATCACACTGATGGGAATGGAAAACTTGTCCTTTTTATTTTAATAAAATATGTGATATTTATAATTAAAATAAAAGAAGCTTCTAGTATTAACTGGGTCTCTCGTTCTCCATATCTAGATGCCTCCTCTATTTATTCTAAACATAATTGAGAGTCTTAATGAGACTGTAAAAACTTTGCCAAAACCAAGTGTTAGGCGTGTAGAGAGAAAAAAGAAAAAGAAAAGTGTTCTTCTATTTCTAATCTCGTTTTGCTCATGTGTTAAGATTAGTAGGAAAGAAAAGTGAGCAAATAATCATTAAAAGCTCTTAACTCCTTCTATGCTCATACGTACATCAATTCAGTACCAAGGACTAGGCGAGGAAAATGGTGGTTTCAAATAGATAATGGTGATTTCTAGAAAAAGTATTCTGACCTAATCACTTTGACTAGTATACACAAATAATATATATTTATTAAGCGTTAAATTAATATAGTCTATAAATCACCTCTTTATTTGTAACCAATCCTCAAATCTTGTAAAGTTCCCACATACAAATAGAGGCTTACTTTATATTTACTTTCCTTAGTTTTTTCTTGGTGTTTTTATGGCATGTTTTAGAAAAGATGTAAGAAAATTTTTTTTCCATATATTCCACACCTTTACCATATTTCTGGGCATTTTTCCTAAAATCGTTTTAAGATAACCAACACTAACAGCCTAATAATGATCCCATACCCATTTCCACGAGGGTCACAACAGCACATAACCATCATCGAGAACCAAAAATTATCAAGACAAAGGAAACAGAAAAAGAAAGCAATTGGCTTGCCAATAAAAAGGACAATGAGGAAGCCCACTGCAAGCCGAAAAAAAGGTGCAAAATATGCAATAAACTTTGACATAATGGGACAACTTTTAAGAAGAACACCACTCAACAATGATAGGAAGATACAAACAATAGCCAACCTACTTAATCTTCATTTCGAATGCCAAGAAACCAACATTTGGCTCATCAATAAAATTGGAAGATATCAACTCATAAAATTCCACTTGGTATTTCAACATTGCCCAAAATTTACCTTACTACATTTCGGAGTTCATTTCAAATGAACGTTGTTGTTGTAAAATAAAGAGGACAAAACAAGAGAATATAGTTTAGAAGTAGAGAAGACACAAGAGAAAGAGAGAATAATATCTATATTTTTTTCTTCTATTTTACATGCCTCTCAAAGCCTTTATTTATAGGCTAAAGATGCCCGTAGGTTATAATAGGCTTAATGGTGTTGTAAATGGAGAAAATAACTATGACTAAATTGTAACAAATAAAGGTTATGGAATTTGTGAAGCTTTTGGGGTTATGAGACTTGAAGACTTTGAGGGTTATGGACATCCATCATAATATTATATTCATAACACTCCCCTTTGGATGTCCATTATCAAGAATCTGCCTCATTAAAACCTTACTAGGAAAAAACCTGTAGAAAAAATCCTAGTGAAGGAAAAAGAGTACATTATTCTTATATAATATACCAAAAGAGCTGCCTCATTAAAAACCTTGTTAGAAAAACCTAGTGGAACAAAACCTAAATAAAGGAAAAAAGAGTACAGCACGTATTTCCTCCCCCTCATGGAAACATCACTTTAGATCTCTAAATTGACGCATTCCAATATTATGCACTAATCTTTCAAATGTTACAATCGATAATGCCTTTGTGAATAAATCTGCCAGATTATCGGTTGAACGAATTTATTGAACATCAATATCACCATTTTTGTCAAGATCATGGGTGAAGAAGAATTTTGATGAAATGTGTTTTGTTCTGTCTCCTTTGATGTATCCTCCTTTTAACTGAGCTATGCAAGTAGCATTATCTTCAATAGTATTGTTGGAGCTTCTTTCTTGGAAGGTAGAGCACATGTTTCTTGGATGTGTTGGGTAATTGATCTTAGCCAAACACATTCTCGGCTTGCCTCATGAATTATTATTGTTTCTGCGTGATTTGAGGAAGTAGCAGCTATGGTTTGTTTTGTAGAACGCCATGATATAGCTGTACCACCATATGTAAATAAATAGCCTATTTGAGATCGAGCTTTGTGTGGGGCAGACAAATAACCTGCATATGCATAACCAATTAGTTGTGATCCCATGTTATTTGAATAAAACAAGCCCATATCACTTGTTCCTTGGAGATTTCGAAATATATGCTTAACTTCATTCCAATGCCTTCGAGTTGGAGAAGAACTATATCTTGCTAATAAACTTACAGAGAATACTATATCCGGTCGAGTATTATTAGCAAGATATATTAGTGCACCAATCGCACTAAGATATGACACTTCAGGACCAAGAAGTTCTTTGTTATCCTCTTGAGGTCGAAAAGGGTCCTTTTTCACATCAAGTGATCAAACAATCATTGGGGTACTCAAGGGATGTGCTTTATGCATGTAAAATTGTTTTAGGACCTTTTTTATGTAATTTGATTGATGAATAAAAATTCCATCTACTAAATGCTCGATTTGCAAGCTGAGACAAAACTTTGTTTTTCCAAGGTCTTTCATCTCAAATTCTTTCTTCAAATAATCCATTGCCTTTAGAACTTCTTTAGGAGTTCCAATAATATTTAAGTCATCAACATATACTGCAATTATAACAAACTCAGATCCAGATTTTCTTATAAAAACACATGGACAAATAGGATCATTTTTGTAACCTTCTTTTATTCAATATTCACTAAGACGATTATACCACATGCGTCCAGATTGCTTCAATCCATATAATGATTTGTGTAACTTAATTGAATAATTTTCTCGAGAATTTGAATTACATGCTTCAGGTATCTTAAATCCTTTAGGGATTTTCATATAGATATCGTTATCAAGTGAACCATACAGATAGGCTGTAACAACATCCATTAGGCGCATGTCCAATCTTTCATGTACTGCCAGACTAATTAGAAATCTAAATGTAATCGCATCCACCATAGGAGAATATGTTTCTTCATAATCAATACTAAGTCTTTGCGAAAATCCTTGTGCTACAAGTCGTGCTTTATATTTGACGATTTCATTTTTCTCATTTTGTTTTTGTACAAATACCCATTTGTATCCTACTGGATTTACACCTTTAGGTGTTCGGACTATAGGTCCAAAAACCTCACGTGTTGCAAGTGAGTTCAATTCTGCCTAGATTGCGTCTTTCCATTTTGGCTAATTATTTCTATGTCAACATTCTTTGACAGATTTAGGTTCAGGATCCTCGCTTTCTTTAACAATATTGAGCGCTACATTATATGCAAAAATGTTGTCGATAACTATTTCTTTTCGATTCCATCTTTTTCCCGTAGTGACATAATTTATAGAGATCTCTTCATTTTCACTATTTTTAGGTACCTACACCTCTTATAGGGTCTTATGATTAGTTATGTTTAGGGTCTCCTCAAAAGTACCTACCTTCTTAATTTGACCATCTTGATTATTTGCTTATTTTCTCTTTCGAGGATTTTTGTCTTTAGAACTGACTGGTCTACCACGCTTCAAGCATGGTTTAGACTCATTTGCTATAGTAATATTTTGTCCTACAGGGACATCAACTCGAACTAGAGCATGTGCAGCTAGAATATGAGATTTGGTTATTCTTTTTAGGTCAGTAAATGCATCTGGTAATTGATTGGCTATATTTTGCAAGTGAATTATCTTTTGAACTTCTTGCTCACATTCTTGCGTACAATCATCAAAATGACATATTGACGATGCTTTTTATATAATTTCTTTTTCCAGCTATTTATTCTCTTTCCCTAATACTAGGAAGTTTGTTTCATTAAAATTACAGTCGATGAATCGAGTCGTAAAAACATCTCTTGTCATTGGTTCAAGATATTTAATTATAGAAGGGGATTCATATCCACCATATATTTCCAGTCTTCTTTGAGGTCCCATCTTAATGTGTTGTGGTGGAGCAATAGGAAAATAAAGTATACAACCAAAAATTCTTAGATGGGAAATATTTGGCTTCTGACCATAAGCCAATTGTAATGGAGAGAACTTATGATATGACATTGGCCTAATATGCACAAGTGCTACTGCATGCAAAATAGCATGTCCCCAAACAGAAACAAGGAGTTTGGTTCTCATAAGTAGAGTTCTAGCTATTAATTGGAGGCATTTAATAAATGATTCTGCTAGACCATTCTGTGTATAAGCATGGGCAATATGCTCTTCAACAGATATCCCAATTGACATACAGTAATCATAAAGAGCTTGGGATCTAAATTCACTAGTATTGTCAAGACGTATTGACTTAATTGCATGATCTGAAATTGCACACGTAATTGAATTATCTGAGCAAGTAATTTCGCAAACGCCAGGTTGCAAGTTGATAATAAACACACATGTGACCATCTTGTAGATACATCTATTAAAACCATAAAATATCTAAATGGTCCACATGGCGGATGAATGGGCCCACATATATCACCTTGAATACATTCCAAAAATACAGAGGATTCAATCCCAACTTTAGCTAGTAATGGTCTAATGATTAATTTACCTTGAGAACAAGTAGCACATGAGAATTCATTAGATTGAAGAATCTTCTGGTTCTTCAATGGATGCCTATTTGATTTCTCAATGATTCTTTGCATCATTATTGACCTAGGATGGCCTAACTGGTCATGCCAAACAATAAAATTATTTAGATCAGTGAACTTCTGGTTCACTATTGCATGTGCTTCAATTTGACAAATATTCGTGTAGTACAAACCGGAAGAAAAAGCAGGTAATACCTTTAATATGTATTTCTTACTCAAAATCATAGCTATAATATAGAGGTATTCAACATTCGCCTTATTCACTGTCTCAATGTGATATCCATTTCGACAGATATCTTTAATACATAATAAATTTCTTTGAGACTTAGTAGAAAGTAATACATTATTTATAAGAAATCTTGTTCCTTCGGGTAATAATATATTGGCTCTTCCAGAGCCTTCAATAATTTTTGTACTACCAGATATTGTATTAACATTAGCTTTGCTCATTATCAAGTGGGAAAAATATTTCTATCTTTAAGTATGGTATGCGTTGTTGCACTATCAACAAGACACACATCTTTACTATTGATCTTGGGTCCAACTAAAGATTGGGGAATATCTATATTTTCTTTATTCAAATAAAACAAAAATACATTATAAGAAATATTACAATCCAACAAAGTAAAATATTAGATATTGAAACCATAGTTTAAAAAAAAACAACACACCAAAACACACCTCAAACCAAATAAAAACACACCAAAAATAAAATCCTAGAAATGATTTTAGTTATTTTTGGACAGTCCCATCACCAATTAAATGATCAATTCTCCCTTCAAGATGTTCAAAGAAATCTGCCACATCTAAATGAGTTATATTAATAGGACTTTGGTCAAGATCATCAAAGTAGGCAGAATTTGCTTCTATATTTTTCCCCTTCTCTTTGAGCGATGCTTGATAAAGCTCAACAAGATGTTTTGACGTACGACAAGTATGTGACCAATGTCCTTTCATATAGCACCGGTTGTATATATTTTCTGAATTCTTTGAATTCTTTTGTTGCATGTCTTTTCTTTTGTCTCCATTATTCTCCCTCTTCTAGACGTGAGAATTGTTATTATCATAATTGTGATAGGTATTCCAACCTTGACCACGTCCGTGGCCACGATCAAGCTACGACCACCACCACAACCTCTTCCACGCCCCGAATTGTTAGATGTTGTTGCATTCACTTCAGGGAATGGGCAGAACCAGTTAGACGAGATTCATGATTTTTCAATAATAACTCGTTATTTTGTTTAGCCATAAGAAGGCATGAAATCAGTTCAGAGTATTTTTTAAAGCCTTTTTCTCGATATTGCTATTGTAGGAGCACATTCGAGGCATGAAAAGTAGAGAACATAATATTTTCTCTGCATAATTTTATTGACAACTAATTTTAAATATTGTAGAGTTATACTCGCTTACTGATTTAAAATCTTGCAATCACAAGTGCATCAATCATAACGAGCTTTTGGAAGAATAACAGTTTTTTGGTGGTCATATCTTTCTTTCAAATTTTTCCAAAGGTCAAGTGAATCTTTTACAGTAAGATATTCAGTTTTTAATCCTTCATGGAGATGGTAACGAAGGAAAATCATTGCTTTGGCGCGGTTTTATAATGATTCTTGATTTCCTTCTTTGATTGTGTCTCCAAGACCTATAGCATCCAAACGAATTTCAGCATCAAGTGTCCATGCTAGATAGTTCTTGCCCGTAATATTAAGGGCTACAAATTCCAACTTGGTAAGATTTGCTATGGTAAAAGATTATAACAAAAATATTAATCAAATTAGAAGATAAAAACAAATCAATAAACAATCAGAAAATAGTATGTACATTGTTTAATGAATAACAATAAACATCTATTTATAGTAGTTGAGACTCAATAGTTCATATATTTAAAATGTTTATATATTTAACAAATAAGCGATAATGTTTTTATATTACTTATTAATGCTTATGTACTTGATAATTTTTATGTTTATGTGACAATATATCTCATTCTTGTGGGGGCATTGATTTAGTATGTCATTTATGGTTATGCATCCATGTGCACTTGTTGTGCAACCACACGGGAATATGCAATGTGCTGTGCCATCTCCATGGTCACATGCAAAATGGCCTATTACTTTTGTTGTGGCATGTGAAAGGGAAAGCAACTTACCTTTTTTCGCAGAAGAGCCTCCACTTCCCAAAGTTTGTGTACTCTTGTGAACAATATATTTATTATTGATGACTCTTACTTTCTTCGTACTGATAACGTGTTGTAAAATAAAGAGGACAAAACAAGATAATATAGTTTAGAAGTAGAGAAGAACACAAGAGAATGAGAGAATAATATCTATATTTTTTTTTTCTATTTTACATGCCTCTCAAAGCCTTTATTTAGAAGCTAAAGATGCCAATAGGTTACAATAGACTTAATGGTGTTGTAAATGGAGAAAATAACTATGAATAAATTATAACAAATAGAGGTTATGAAATTTATGAAGCTTTGGGGGTTATGAGACTTGAAGACTTTAGGGGTTATGGACATCCATCATAATACTATATTCATAACAGTTGTTTTATTTTTTATTTTTTTGGTTTTTTTTTTTTTTTTCTAAGGGAACATGATCATTACGAAACTATGAGTACGTTTTCCATCAATATTATGATAACGATAATAATCCTTTAACAATCCAAGGAAATTGCTAAAAATTTACATCAATGCCAGGTAATATGCTCTATTGACTTTTTTATCATATGCCAATCTCTTGTAATTCTAATCAATTTCACCGAATCCTTATTTCGTATCTTATCTGAGTTGCATCTTTTTGATATCCGTTAACAATATTCCGGAGGTCCACAACTTCAGGAAGTCTTTTACAACATCATCCTATACTTTGTACTGTATTCTTAGTACTACAACTTCATTGCATTCTAATCTCATCTTGTTCTTAATTTTAATTACAATTATTTTGCTCTACCTTGTAAGATGTTTACTTTGGATTTCTGTCGACCAAGTAATATAATGCATTTTTCTCAATATCTCTCGCTCAATTTGATGAACTTCCGCCCAATATTCACATATCTTTAAAGATAAGAAATCCCAAGTACATAAGCCAATTGACCATAGGTCATTAAATAAGGTCATGTTATTATTGAAATTTAATATCGAATGCAACAGAAAAACCAAATCAGTTGACAAACAAAATTTTCTCAAAACTCTATTTATTGGAAATAAGTATTTAATTTTAATTAAACATTAAAAACATATGAAATTTGTTTCAAACCTTTTGCAACCTATTAGAGTATCTTTGCTTTCGTCTTTGACACCAAAGCCTTCCGAGCCAAGCCTCCACACTAATATAACAACAAGTGCATGTCAAACTATAAAGATGAATTCATCTCGCAGTCTATGGTTTTGCTATGTAGTATCACGCCCCGAAGTACAGGAAGTAACGTGGCGGTTTGACTAAGTTAATTAAGTAAAAATTATTGATTAAACACAGGTTAAAGGAATTAATTAATGATGAAAATTGTGAATATTTAAAACCTTCTTTTAAGCAAGCGTTTATATTAATTAAACAATTAAGGATAACAAAATAAACAATAAGAAAATAATAAAGAAATAAGAAGGAACGATAATGGATCTCACTGACTCACATCTTGTGCACATACATAGTACTGAAAGTATTGAATTACAACCACTATCCGAATAAAGAAAGAAAGTTAAAGTAATATATGCCTTGATTTAATAATTCAAATAACCTACTTAGTACTTCTATTGCTTGAATGTCTTGTTTGTAGACTCTTCTCCGATCTTAAGCTAAAATCCACCTAGAGGGGGGGAAGGTTTTAAAAACAAATAAAATATGAGCGAAAGGCTCAGTAGGACCATAATTTTAAAAAGAAAAACATTTAAATTTAAAAGCAAGTTTTCATTATTCAAGAAATTATCTAGAAAATAGACTTAATTAAATGAATAAATAGAATTCAATAAAAATTTTATCTTACCAAAACCATTTGTTGGTCGACCAGAAATAACATCATTTTCTTTTCCTGGGCAAACCATATAGGCAACACTGCCGTAGTGGCCCAACTATGTTTCAGGACTTGCCCCTAAGGTCGCACGCTACACGACCCGATCTCTGATATGGCATCATGCCCTTTTTATATATTTTCTATAATTATCTAAATCTCTTTTTTACTAAGTATTTTCATTTACATTTATTATGAGGTTTATTATAAGAATTACCTTAATTTACTGTTTATGAAAACAGCCAATGAAAGTCCTTTTTCAATCAATCGTTGAAAACATTTTGATAAAAATCCCCTTTAAAGCCAAAATCATTTAAAACTAGGTTGCCAAAGAAAATGGTAGAAGTCCTACCTCAATACTTGTGCTGGTGTCCCATACCGTAATCTTGGTCTACTACACGTTAGCCTGCGAATCCACGAGCAACCTTAAACGTATAATAACTAAGTTTATTAGTATCTAGCTCAAGACATTCCACGTTGCTAAACTATTTCATGGTGTCCTAGTGTGCCATTTGTATCTAAAAAATCATATTGTAACATTAAAATCTTAATCGGGGTTCAAAATAATGAAAACGGGTGAAAAATAACAAAATTTCACCATGCCCTAATGGCCTGTAGGTCGCTTTGGTTCTACTAGCCAAACTGTGTAGTTCGGCCTGCCAAAAAACCAAGTCCCGTTGGCTGAACTTTTTCAGGTTCGACCTACTGGACGTATGAATTCGGGAAAAAGTTTGACCTGTTAGACGTATGAATTCAGCTTGCCGAACCCATGAATCTGACCTACTGAATTGGAAAATTCTATAAATTTTCAAGCATGGGTTTCGGCCTCCCCGAGCCCAAATCCTCATTTCAACCTTTTTTTTCTCAGTTCTCAGGCATGAGAAACATCTATAGATGATAGAAACACAACGTGAAGAGTTGTTATGGCACACTAATTCCCAAGTGACTTCATCAACCCCGTGATGCTGCCATACGACCTTTACTAACGGGATATCATGACGACACAAACTGATCACTTTTCGATCAATGATTTGAATTGGCACTTCCTCATATGTCGTGTCTTCCTGAATCTGCACATCGTGAAATGAGACTATCTTGTTCTGTTTAGGTGGACACTTTTGAAGCATCAACACATGGAACACATCGTGAACGTAAGAAAGTTTAAGAGAAAGGTCGAGTCGATAAGCAACAACACCGACACGTTGGGTAATCTCGAATGGTCCAACATACCTTGGTGCCAGTTTTTCACTTACTCCGAATCACGTGATACCTTTACGAGGCGATACCTTCAAGAGAACAAAATCTCCTACCTCGAATTCTAAGGGTTGATGTCTTCTATCCGCGTAACTCTTCTGTGGACTCTGAGCTGCTTTCAATTGATCTCGGATTACGATGACTTTCTTATTACTATTGTGAATCTCATCTGGCCCAAGAATAATCCTATCTTTCGGTTCAGCCTAACACATCGGTGATCGACACGGTCGTCCATACAGTGCTTCAAATAGTGCCATGCCAATACTCGATTGCTAGCTGTTGTTATACATAAATTTTGCTAGATGCAAACGTTCCTTCTAGTTCCCACCGAAGTCTAACGCACAAGCACACAACATGTCCTTGAGGATCTGAATAACTTGCTTAGATTGCCCATTGGTTTGAGGATGAAATGCCGTGCTGAAATTCAAATCCATACCCAAGGCCTCCTGAAAGCTTCTCTAGTACTTGGCGTTGAATCTGGTGTCTCTATCTGATGTGATGGATAGAGGAACTCCATGTAATCTTACTATATTCTGTAGGTACAATTCTCCAAGAACTCTTCTCAAACATGTCGACCTCAATAGGATAAAATGCGTCGATTTCGTTAACCTGTTGACCACAACCCAAATCGCATCGTGCCTTTGCTCTATCCTCGATAATCTGATAAGAAAATCCATAGTCATGTGCTCTCATTTTCATCTTGGAATAAGAAGTGGCTGAAGCTTACCAACTCGCTTCAGATACTCAGCTTTCACCTAAAGACAAGTCGCACACTTGGCCCCATATTTTCAGACATCTTTCTTCATACCTCTCCACTAATATTGCCACTTCAAATCACTATACATTTTTGTACTCCCTAGATGAATAGTGAACTAAGACTTATGGGCTTCATCCATCATGGCTTCATCACTTCTGTGATTGCTGGAACTGCTAGACACTCCTTGAAGTATAACAATCCATCTACATGTATCCTCCATCCTTCGAATTGCTCTATGTTCTGAATTCGTGTCTAGATTCCCTGTAGATGTTGATCTCGCCACTAGTTCTGTTGCACCATCTGAACAAGAGTTGGGGTCGTCTCTATATGGTGCACCAAAACTCGATCGTAGTCTTTGTAATACTATAGCCCGTATTCACTTACTGTTGCATCCCTTTTCCAATCTTCAAGTGCCAAACAAGTGAAAATCCTTAAAGACTTCCTACTAAGCGCATCCGCAACTACATTAACTTTCCCAGGATGGTACTGTAGCGTGAAATCATAATCCTCAATATATTCCATCCACCTTTGTTGCCTCAAGTTTAGATCCCTCTAGGTGAACAGATACTTCAAACCCTTGTGGTTGGAGAAAACCTAAAATGTCACCCCGTATAGATAACATCTCCAGATTTTCAGCGTGTGAATCATTGTTGCGAGCTCTAAGTCATGAGTAGGATAATTTTGCTCATGAGGCCGTAGCTGTCTCGATCCATATGCTACCACTCGTCCATGTTGCATCAACATGCACCCAAGTTCGTGTCTTGACACATCTATATAAACTTCGTACAGCTCGTCACTATTAGGGATAATCAATACTGGAGCTGAGGTAAAACTGATTCTTCAATTCTTTAAAAACGAGCTCACATTCTTCATCCCACTCAAACTTGACATTCTTCTTTATCAATCTTGTCAATGGCGCGGCTATCTTTGAGAAATCCTTTACAAACTTCCTATAGTATCCTACAAGTCCTAGAAAACTATGAACTTCTGCTACATTCCTCGGTCGTTCCCATTATACTATGGCTTTTACCTTAGATGAATCCACTGAGATACCGTACTTGGAGATGACATGACCTAGAAACTTGACTTCCGTCAACCAAAATTTGCACTTTTCCTTCTTAGCATACAACTGGTGTTCCCGTAGAGTCTAAAGCACAATTCTGAGATACTGCTCATGTTCCTTCCAAGTCTTAAAATAGACCAAGATGTTGTTGATAAACACGATTACAAACTGATCTAGATAAGGCCTGAATATCCTGTTCATTAAGTCCATGAAGGCTATCAAAGCATTCGTTAGTCCAAACGACATCACCAGAAATTTAAAGTGTCCATACCGAGTCCTGAAAGCTGTTTTAGGGATGTCTTCTTCTTTAATCCTAAGCTGGTGGTATCTCAATCGTAAATCTGTCTTTAAGAAATACCACAAACCTCCCTACTAATCAAATAGTTCATCAATCCTGGGTAAAGGATACTTGTTCTTCACCGTAACCTGATTTAGCTGTCAATAATCTATGCACAACTTGAGAGTTCCATCATGTTTCTTAGCGAACAAAATCGGTGCTCCCCACGGTGATGTACAATTCCAGATGTATCCCTTATCAGCGAGCTCCTAAAGTTGCTTTCTTAATTCTTTCATTCTTGCCAGCGCCATCCGATAAGGTGCTACAGAAATTGGTGATGTTCCTGGAAGCAACTCAATACCAAATTCAATCTCCCGATGCGGTGGTAATCCTAGTAATTCGTCGGGGAAGATATCTTCAAATTCATCTACCACTGCGATTACTGCATTTCTTCTCAAGGCACTGGCCTTTCTTTCTAGGTTCATGAGAAAAGCATAGCAGGCTAGATTCTTCCGCCCTCCAACACATGTCTTCACGAGACACTCGCTCATTAGCCAATCACCACCACCCTGATAAGTGATCGTCATCCCCTTATCGGACACTAGGGTCACTTTCCTAAGTTGATAGTCTACAACTGCATTGTCTTTAGACAACCAATCCATCCTGAGGGTTACATCATGCGAACTCATGAGGATTACAATCAAATCACTCTTCAAAATCTAATCCCCAATCTTTATTTTACAAGCTTTACATATATAATTTACACACACCTGCCCTAAGGGTAAAGCTATAACTAAGGGATCATCAAATTCTTCTATCTCTAATCCTAAGGCATGTACAAAAGTGCTCAAAATGAGAGAATGAGTGGCACCGGTATCGAATAAAACATGTGCTAGAGATTGAGAAAGTAAAATCGTACCATCGATAACCGCATTGCTGGTTTGGGCATCCAAACTCCCTGTCGTTATGGTATGAACCTGCACTGGAGCTTTCCCTTTTTCTCTACCAGCATTACTAGGTCCTGGATTAGTTGGCTAATACTACTGTGATGGGGTGACTACACACTGGTTGTACTCGGCGCTCGATATTGAGGGACATTGAGCTGGAAGTTCTACGGCTAATGTCCTTGTGCTGGATATGGTAGTTGCTAAGGAGAAAATTGATGAAACTAGAGCTGAGGGAACTGTTGAGATGGTGGTAAGGTCTGAGGCTGAGGCTGATGGCTGGCTCCTTCTCTAGTCTGAAGTCCTCGATGAGCACTCCTGATTGGGCAATTCCTCTTGATATGTCCTGGTTGCTGGCAATAATGCCAATGAAAACAATAGGGGTTGTTGCGCCTGTTGCTGAATCAACTGCTACTACCACTATTCATGCTACCCTGTTTGTTCTTTCCTGAAGTTGGTCAACTGTTGGTGCTCCTTCTACTGCTCTGTTGTAGTCTTCTTGACGTCTTGGCTCGATCCTCACAGTACTATGCATAGTCATTCTCCATCGATATTGCCGACGACACAAGCTCACCAAAACTCCTAAGCCGTAGGGTAACCATCTACCATCGAATAGAGGCTTTGAGCCCTTCTTGAAACTTAATGCACTTCTTACCCTCCGATGCCACTATAGAGGGAGCAAACATAGCCAGCTCATTGAACTTTGCCTCACACTCGCGAACTGATATGTCATCCTACTGTAACCTGTAGAATTCAGCCGCCTTCTGGTCTTTATATCCTTGTAGAAAGTAACAGTCATAGAACAACTCCTCGAACCTGTCCCAACTGATGTTACCATTATTTTTCAAGCGTTTTGCCTGCTTCTACCAAATATTGGCACCACCTTTGAACTTATACGCTGTAAATTCCACATGATATTTTACTGGTGCGTCAAGAGTATCTAGGTGTTTCACGATCGAGTCTAACGAATATTTAGCCACCTATGGGTCCCCATTCCCATCAAAGGTCGATATGGACGCACGTTGAAATTTCTTAAAGTATTTATGCCGACGACTAGCCTTAGAATCCTTTAGTCTTGCTCTTGCCGCCATTTGTTGAAATGCAGCAAATATGGCTCTCATCATGCCCTCATCATTTCCAAACTTGGCGTCTACTGTCGAACGACATATAGGTGCCATTCTCTCACCTCTGAGAACAAAATTTAGACTATCAGTGGTATTTCATTGTCGTACCTATGTGTGCACAATTCCCAAAGTTCATAACCTTGAGCTTTGATACCATTCTGTCATGCTCCGGAATACGGGAGGTAACGTGGCCGTTTGATTAAGTTAATTAAGTAAAAATTATTGATTAAACATAGGTTAAAGGAATTAATTAATGATGAAAATTGTGAATATTTAAAACCCTCTTTAAAGTAAGCATTTATATTAATTAAACAAATAACGATAACAAAGTAAACAATAAGAAAATAATAAAGAAATAAGAAGGAATGAGAATGGATCCCACTGACCCACATCTTGTACACACACATAATACCGACAATATTGAATTACAACCACTGTCCAAATAAAGAAAGAAATTTAAAGTAATACATGTCTTAATTTAATAATTCAAATAACCTACTTAATACTTATATTGCTTAAATGTCCTATCTATGGACTCATCTCTGATCTTAAGCTGAAATCCACAAAAGGCTCAGTAGGACCATAATTTTAAAAAAAAAACATTTAAATTTAAAAGGAAAATTTCATTATTCAAGAAATTATCTAGAAAATAGATTTAATTAATGAATAAATAGAATTCAATAAAAATTTTACCTTACCAAAACCGTTTGTTGGTTGACCAGAAAGAACATCATTTTCTTTTCTTGCGCAAACCATAAATGCAACACCACCGTAGTGGCCCAACTGGGTTTCAGGACCTACCCCTAAGGTCACACGCTATAGACCCGATATCTGATATGGCATCATGCTTTTTTTATATTTTCTATGATTATCGAAATTTCTTTTTTACCAAGTATTTTCGTTTACATTCATTATGAGGTTTATTATAAGAATTACCTTAATCTACTGTTTATGAAAACAACCAATGAAAATCCTTTTTCAATCAATCGTTGAAAACATTTTGATAAAAATCCCTTTTGAAGCCAAAAATCATTTAAAACTAGGTTGCCAAAGAAAAGGGTAGAAGTCCTACCTCAATACTCGTGCTGGTGTCCCACACCGTAATCCCGATCCGCTACATGTTAGCTCTGTAGATCCACGAGCAGCCTTAAACGTATAATAACTTAGTCTGTTAGTATCTAGCTCAAGACATCCCACATTGCTAAACTATTTCATGGCGTCCTGGTGTGCCATTTGTATCTATAAAATCATATTGTAACATTAAAATCTTAATTGGGGCTCAAAACAGTGAAAACGGGTGAAAAAAAACAAAATTTCACCATACTTGGTCGGCCAACCGGTCGCCTTGGTTTGGCCGGCTAAACTGTACGTCGAACTGTGTAGTTCAGCCTGTCGAAAAACTAGATCTGGTCGACCAAACTTTCTCAGGTTCAACCTACCAGATGTATGAATCCAGCCTGCTAAACCCATAAATCCGGCCTGCCGAACTGAAAAATTCTAGAAATTTTTAGGCACGGGTTTCAGCCTCCTTGAGCCCAAATCCTCATTTTAACCTTTTTTTTCTCAGTTCTCAAGCATAGAAAACATCTATAGATGATTGAAAAACATTATAAAACACTTTTAAACCAATTTAAACAAGATTTGCACAAAGATTTTGAAAAATTTCAAAAATAGAGAAAAATTGAGAAAAATAAAAAATCTTGATTCAAATCTATTTTTGATCAAACAAAGCTTAGATTCTAGTTGTTTTTAGTTCCTCTAACTTAGATCAAAGCTTTTCTAAGCGTAGGAAAGCTTAAATTTCAAAATGCTAAGAAAATTAGAAAAATTTAGAAAAGTTTCAAAATTTAAAATTATCCTCAAATCAAAGCTTTAAATCGAGCTGGTGGTTGCTAAATCACTTTCCCGAGCTTCCAATCTAGCTGAGAAGCAAAGCTTGAGCTCAAATTTTGAATTAAAAAGTGAGAGGGAAGAAAGCGAGAGACGAGTAGAGAGAAAGTGAGAGAGGAGAGAGACGAGAGAATGAGTGAGGGGAAGAAGAAGAGGAGAGAAATAAATAGAGAGGAAGGGAGAGCAACTTGAGGAAGGAAAACCATGTCCCACACATGGTTTTTCCTTCGTGGAACTTGTTGGTTATTTGACAAATTGTTTTGTTTTTAAAATTTAAAATAACAATTTAAAATAATTCAAGGTAGTTAAAAATCATTATAATAATAAAAAATAACATTGATTTAGAAATTTTACAAAATGATCAAATTAAGTTTAAAATATTCATTATGGCACACTAATCTACTATTTTACACTCTATTATCACTTAATTAATTTCGAGGCATTACATGTAGACACATGAGATAGCACATTTTTTTCAGTGAAAAATTTTTTTCTCTCTAGAGTCTTAGAGATATCACATAGGTAAAAAGCTAGTAGTCCCACTCTTTTTGTAAATGAGTAGTTAGTTATTAGTTAATTACATTTTAAAATAATTTGAAAAAACAAAAACCACCCACTTTTGTCTTGGTGGATGAGTTAGATGCCACATTTAGAGACAATCTCTATCCTAAACCTTTTAGAAGAAGTGGCCTTAAAGTCCATGTACTTCCTTTTTTTTTTAATTTAAAGCCATGTACAACATTTATACATGTATATATACTAGTTTGGGGGACGTGTCTTAGGCACATCCACCATTAGTAATTTATTTTTATTTTATATATATTCATTTTGATAAAAATACTATAATTTATAAATATGTTATCAATATTTTAATATAACACTTGCTTTTTCTAATTATTTATAATTTTAAAATTAAAGAGAAAATTAGTTATTTTTTATTCAACTATTATTTTTCTAATTATTTTGTATTAATTTTGCAAAGTACCTATAAATATTTCAACGCTGAATATTTATGCATGAAAATTCATATTTATATTTCGCATTTATAAAAAAAATATTATATAAAATGACTATGTATATTTCGCATAATCAAGTTGAGCACCTATTCTGTATGGTGGTCTTTGCATATGTATTAGAAATATATGAAAAGATTTATCACAAATGAAGTTAAAATAAAACAAAAAAAGGTATAAATAAACATTGAACTTTGAAGTAATAGAAGTTTTTATAAAAGCAAGAAAGGATTGGATTGAGTGATCACTGAAGTGTAAGGTATAAAATAATTTCTTAAAACCAATAGAAAAATCCTAATCATTGTATTTGAATGAAAAAATTTACTAATTTTAACTATTAGATGACTTGATTTAAGTGCAAAGATGAACAAGAGGATTATCTCTTCTATTGTAACTAATGGACTAATAGATGTAATTCAATTAAGCAAAAAAATTTTAAAAAAATACCCATCCGACTTGTCTTGGAAAAAGGAAAGAAAAAAAGAGGTAGTCAATTGAAAACATATTGAAATATCAACACAAGCCAACAAGAAAGTAAGCAACTAAAGCATTTAAAAAAATAAAAAAGCAAACAATTATGAAGCAAAAGTGAACAAGCAAGCAAGGAAGGGTAAATTTCACTCATCCCAAAGCATTATTGCCTCTTCTACATGCATAATATATATTTAATTAATTAAAATAAACCATATTTATTTAAATTCAATTTTAAAAATAATATCATATTTATTTATAATTTAAAATTAACTTATTATTTAATTTTGTGTCCATGTTGGCGTAGACATAGTGTGGTCGCACCACATATGTATCCCATACAAAATTAAAATATATTTAAATAATCTTTTTATTTAAATATAATTAATTAATTAACGCAAAACATAATGCTTAATTAAATATGACCGTATTTGTCACATCATATTGTGCATCATAGAAAACATTTTTCTATGACGTGAAAAAATTAATTTAGAATTTAATAATTTCAAATTAAATATATAATTCATTTTATGTTTTAAATGAATACAATGTTATAGAGGTGGCGTTGGCGCTCTATGGATCTATAATTCAAGCTCCAATAAATTTAATGATTAATAAACTCTCAATTAATATATCAAATTTATTAGTTCCAATGTTATTCTACTAAAAACCTAAAAATGTACTTTTAAAATTATAATAATAATTACTCAAAGAAAAAATAAGAGTAGTCTATTGATATAATCATCATATACAACACTACAAGAAATGACAACTTTAGCAACGACATTTGTTGTCACCGAAGATTGACCTTTAGCGACGACATTTGTTGCTAAAAGTTTCAAAATATTGACTTTTATGATCACGTTTTAGCAACGACATATATGGGGCCCACTTTTTTGCGAAGACATGGATTAATGAAAATATCATGAGAGTTGTAATTGACTCGTGCCAAAGGAGGACCTTTAGCGACAACAATATCATTGCTAAAAGTCAAGCGCAAAGTACCAAATGTTCATACCAGAACCTCGCGCCAGGAAGTGGCAATAGCTATTGTGAACTATTGTCCACAAAGACTTTTAGCAACAACAATGTCGTCGCTAAAAGTATGAATTTAATTTACATTAAATTTGTAAGCGGCATTGTCATCGCTAAAAGTCCAAATTTAATTTTCATTAAATTTTTAAGCGGCAAATGGAGGTGTGTCAGCTAGGGAGCCAACAGGAGCTCCAAAATGGTTGGAGGTAAACACAAAGGTCCCGTTTGGTAGTGTTTTTATTTTGTTTTTGGTTTTTGGAAAAAGTT
>CAMOHE010046611.1:45047-108237 GCA_946598075.1 Artocarpus hirsutus | reverse complement strand
CGCGAAAGAAAAACCCTGAGGGGCCAGAGGGGACAGTACGGATGAGTGAGCGGCACGGGGATGGTCTACCAATAAGAGCCATAAGTCCGGGGGCCCTATAAGGTGGGTCCTATGGAGGCTTGAGGGAGTACGCCCGCGCTGGAAGCCACAATAAAATGAGCGTTTTATTGTGGTGTCCGGCCCAGGCATCCCTCTGGCCCCTCAGGGTTTTTCTTTCGCGTCCCTCGGGTTTGAACCTCAAACCTCCCTTAAGAAGTTCTTATTTCCCTCTTGAGTACCAATTAAGCTACTCAATTGGTACTCGAGAAGAAAATAAGAACTTCTTAAGGGAGGTTTGAGGTTCGAACCCGAGGGACGCGAAAGAAAAACCTTAAGGGGCTAGATAACCCTAGAGGGGACAGTACGGATGAGTGGGCGGTACGGCGATGGTCTACCAATAAGGGCCATAAGTCCAAGGGCCCCGCAAGGTGGGTCCTATGGATGCTTGAAGGAGTACTCCCAGGTCAGACGCCACAATACTAATCACAACTTAGCTATTACACAAGTTGTTTAATTTAAAATGATATTTTTTTTATATGAAATATTATCAAAATAATGTTTGATTGTTCTTAACTATGTTTTCTAACTGATTTAACTAATGAAAAAAAAAAACTCAAACTAGCAAAATATCAAAGCAAATTTAAAATTGAACAAATTAATCATTTAGCCACTAAAATCACTTTTAGTTACCATATCTGTGACCGAAGAGGCTATTTGGTCACTGATTGTATATTTTAGCGACTAAATATGGTCACAAAAAGAGGTGATTATGAATCTTTGGTTGGCAAAAAGTGATAATTTTAAAATTAAATTTCTAACAAACTTAAATTATATCTCTAGCTCCAACTAATAAGTTTACAAGATTCTATCCATATTAAATGGTCAAAAATATTAGGTTACAATTTTTCTTTTTTAATTCCATTACATCCCTTATGCTGTTAGCTTATACAATATTACATTCCACTAATCGCAACTTAGCTTACGCACAAGTTGTTTTTATTGAAAGTTGTATTTTTTATATGAAATATCATCAAAACAATTCTTGATTGTTTTAGAATATGTCTCCAATTTATTTAATCAATAACAAATAAAATAAAAACTAAAACTAGCAAAATATTAAAGAATTTAAAATCAAATGACATTAGTTATTTAGTGACCAAAAACACTTTTGGTCGCCAAATATGCCTTTTTGTGACCGAATAGGTTGTTTGGTCCATGATTGCATGTTTTAGGGTCAAAAAAAGTGTTTCGCGACCAAAATTGATTTTAATTGTAGAAAGCGAAAAATTTTAAATTAAATTTTTACCAAACTTAAATTATATTTCTTGGTCTAATTAATAATTTTACATGATTATATCCACATTAAATGCTCAAAAATATTAGGTTGCAATATTTTTCAATTTCATTACATCTTTTACCCCATTAGCTTATACAATTTGACTAGCTTTATCATTCCATTAATCACAACTTAGCTTACATGCAAGTTGTTTCATTTAAATTTGTATTTTACATACGAAATATTATCAAAATAATGTTTGATTGTTCTTAAGTATGTTTTCCAATTGATTTAATCAATGAAAAATAAAATAAAAATAAAACTAGCAAAATATTAAAGTAAACATAAAATCAAAGAAAATTAGTTCTATAGCAACCAAAAACACTTTTGGTTGAGAAATATGGTTTTCTGTGACCAAAAATTTTATTTGGTCGCTGATTGTATGTTTTAGCTACCAAATTTGATTGTAGAAGGAGGTGATTTTGTGACCAAAGTGATTTTGATCACAGAAAGTGTAAAATTTAAAATTAAATATTTACCAAACTTAAATCATATCTCTAACTCCAATTAATAAGTTTACGGGATTCTATGCATATTTCAAGCTCAAAAATATTAGAATACAATATTTTTCAACTTAATTATAACCTTTGACCATATGAATATACAAAAATATAGAAGAGCAAAATATAAATGAAATAAAATAAAAAATAACTCAAGATTAGTAAATATATATAACCATTTGCCACAAAATATGAATCGCAAAAGATATGAATCTGCGATCAAATATTTGGTCTTGAATTCTTTAATTTCTTGGTGCAAGTTCGAAATTTTTTTCACGCCAGCCTTTAGCGAGCAAAACTTTTCAGTCGCCGAACAGTAATTTGGTAGCAGAAAGCCTTAAATTTGCGAACCAATTTTTTTTTATTGCCAATAACCACAATACCAACTAAAACTATTTACCCACTACATTTTTCGTGACCAAATGTCTATTTGGTCGCCTTTTTTTTTTTTTTTTTTTCCTATTTTGTAACCAAATCTAGTTGCTGAAATTGTTGCATGTTTTGTCCTCTTTAGTGACCAAAATTTGATCGCCAAAAATTGCTTTTGGCGACCAAACTTAATTTGGTCCCCAATTCTATGGTCGTAGAAAATTAAATTTCTTGTACGTATAATTGAATTCATGAACTGTGTTTTTTTTATGTTTATCATTTTTTTGAACTCGCTTATCTTTCTCTGTTTATCAATTTCTAACTTTATTTTCATTTTTTAAGTTGTCTGTTGCTTACTTTGAAGTTTGCAATTAAAGTTTGCGTGGTAATTTGAATTTATGGACATTAGTTCTTGCTTCTTTTTTTTTTTAATTACAGTATTTAAATTATGTAAACAAGAAAAAGGGAAAAAAAAAAGTACAAAAACCTCAAGCCTAATACTGATTGATCCAATCTAAATCTAAACAAACCTCAATTGAATTAGATTGGATGCAATTTTTAAAAAATTGAGTTTTGATTAGACTAGATGTTATTTTTTAAAATAGGATGGATTAGTGTGGATAAACATCTCTAACAGATACATGTGTATTTATGTGTATCATATTATTTAGCAATTCAATGGTAGGGCAACATATTATTGAAAAATTGAACAGACTCAATATTTTGTAGTGAATGTGAATTTATTAAATACACCTAAGCAAGACTGATCTCTCCTTTATAAAATAAAAAATAAAAAATCAGGTGAGATATTCTCTCCAGAAGGCACAGAAATGAATAAATTAACGTATATTAGATTAGCTACTGAGAATTAAATTTTAATTGCTTATTTTTTATTCTTTTTGCAATTGCCTACTGAAACACTCTTGTTGGAAAGACACACACACGCATATTTACATACAACTATATATGTATATATATATATATATATATTTGCATGTATATGAGAAAAATATTAAGCGAGGTGATGATCCTTAATAGATAATTATAATTTGCCCACACGCATGTGCCATCATGTATACCCAACACATGGGTTGCATCTTCCATGGTATCCTCTAAATCTTTGTATGGGTGGACTGTCCCTAATATTAATTCCTCAGGTAATAAAATTCTCTTTACGTATTTATCAAACTGTTTGAATTGCTGTTTCTTCTGTACAACAGTTTTGAGTTTTTTTTTATAAAAAAATACAAAAAAGTTAAGATCAAACAGAACGACTTTGAAATTAAAGATAACCAAAACCAATGGGAAAAAAAAAAAAAAAACCAAGAAAAAGCAAAGAAATGACTTAAGAGAAAATTTAGTTTTTTTAATTTTAAAACCCTTGCCAGTACGAACTATATATAACACTGTAATATTTTTTAATCGAATACAGTAAGATTATTAGATTCATTTAATCTGGTTAGTCATTCATCAAATTTCTAACAATATTTCTGGAAGTACTTAATTTTCGAAATTGATCTTGTCGCTCTAAAACTAGTTATCATATAAATTTCATATAGAATATTGCACTATAATCAGTGGAAACATATTTTTCCCAAGAATATGTATATACGACCATTTATAGTGTAGGAAAATTTTTTATTATTTAAGATAATATTCAAAACTCTGTGTGTGTAACTTTATTTTATTATATCCTTAAAAAATTATTTTATTCCTTAACTGCTTCAGGACCACCAACAACTGTTTTGAGATAACAACAAAATTCCTAAATTGTACCAAATTGATCTTATTAGAAATTTACGAACTGAATGAAAGAAAATCTACGAACACACACTCATGTTTGTTGCCTATCTATAACTTTATTCATACATTGTTTGTCTTACAAACAATACATATATATGTATATGGGTATGTATATATAAACGAATTTTCAGTGTGTTGAGGGTGAGCTCGGCGCCACCACCGAGGAGCCAAACTCCTTGTGGTCAGCCACCTTGCTCGGCAAAGGTTCGTGGGACTCACAACTGACCCTGGTTACGCTCGGTGCATCATCCGAGGTGCTCCTCAAGGCTCCTTTGGGCTGCACCTCCCCAGGGTGCCTCCTCAGACTCAACGCCAGCTCGGGTCGGACCGTCGTTCTCCTTACGTAGGTTGCTACTTACTATCACTGGCCCATAAGTGGCAAATAACTCACCGTCGGATGTGAGCTCATCCACTGACGGAGGGATGCGACACTTGTCACCTGCCATCTAACACACCAGGATGTGATACCCAGGTTGTGGGCAAAACCCACCTAATACTCGGTTCAAGTGGTAACCTATAAATATGATGCATTTATTGCATTCAAAGCAAGAAGCTCCTTCCCAATGAACTAGTTCCCGACCTCTGCCGAGCACCCCCTGCCTTGAGCATCGGAGAGCCCTTGTCTTGTTTAATGACTAACCCGCCTCCGAGGCGTCCCTCCTCTTATTGCAGGTCGACCGATCCAGGGAGGCGAACGGGGAAGAGCTGAGCATCGTGCGTAGCCGCACGTGGTGTTGGTACAATGCCGAAATACGGTAAGCATCAACACAGTGATTGATATATAAAGAGGTTGGTATGTTCCAGAGTAGTAATCAATTGATTTAATCTCTTGTTTAATTCCAATTTCTTAAGCAGTGATATTTAAGTAGTGTTAAACGAAATTTTGCTCCATGTTGGAGAGATATTTCCCATGTTCTCATATTTGTGGAATCCATGTGCCATCATATGCAAGTATATTAACCGCCACAATAACCAACGTTCTCACTTTCAGTAATAAAATATAGTCACAATCACCTGTTTGCTTTTAGCAATTTATTAATTAATTGTGTAAAAAAATATACATATGTGTGAATATGTGTGATATAATATTTCGCACTCATCATACTCATCTTTTTAAATTATTAGTATTTAAGTATATATGTGTTAGCCATTCCTAACCATGTAATTCATCGCTCCTTCTTGATCAAGAGCTATAGTTATCCCAAGCTTTCAATTCATATGAGTAATCCGCTCATTATTTTATAGAAAAAGCATGCACCAATAGAAACAATCAGAGAAAATGAAGACAAATATAATATCCACATAAAAATAAAATCCAACAAGTAAAATTCAAGAAAGAAATGAGGGTAACATATAACTATAATGTACACACATCATATATTAAAAGAATCCAAGCATTTAGCCGCTATAGAAGTCATTGCTAAAAGTTGGCTTGTGACGACAAGTCGTTGCCAAAGATTCATTGCTAAAAGTTTTTTAGCCTAAGTTTTACGATGACATGTCACTATTTTGCAAGGTCATGAACCAAGGTAGATGGCATCATCAATGCTTTTTAGTGACGACTTTTTTTGAAAATGTTGTCCCTAAAAGTTTTAAATTTTTAAAAATTTTTAAATTTTAATTAGGGCAATAGTTTTGAGCAAAAAGTATTAACGACTATTATGTCATCGCTAATAACTTTTTAATTTTTTAAATGCAAAAAATATAGATTTAATTGCAATTAAATATTTTTTGTTTTCATTTTATTTTAAACTAATTTTTTTTGAAAAAAAATATTTATGAAATTTGTAAATTAAATAATAACTTAAATGTGAATAATTAATAATTAATTAATTAATGCAATAATAATTAATAAAAATCCTATAATTAATATCAAGTAACATGACACAAAATACAACATATACTTCGTAAAATAAAATAAAACACACTACATGATCTAATGACATGTAAAATAAATAAATATATAAAAATAGCACAAGTCCAATAATATACAAAATGTTTAATCACACAATATTGTATTTTCTCAATCTTCTTCCTATTCTTCTTTAACACAAGGGACTATAGATGTCGAGGGGGCGATATGTTGATAGTGACTTCTAGGTTGGTCTGTTTGAATTGATTATCTAGCTCTATGTTGTTGGTATACATTTGTGTAAGTCAATTTTGCTTCTTCGAAGACAACTGTGTATACCTAGACTTGGAACTAGAGCATGTGGAACTGGAACCCGACTATCTTTGACTCAATCGAGGTCCCACTTTGGTTTGGTGACCTCTAGGCATTCTCAGCACATTTGCAAGGATGGTAATCTCATTAATGGCAGGGGTTGAAGAGGCGAATCTAGCCTATGTCGCCTGCGTTTGTCTCTCTTGAACTATTTGGCCTTATAACTAAAAAGGAGGAAGAAATAATTATTTAATAAATGAAATAGCTTTAATATAAGATTTTGTTTAAAGAGATGACTATAATTTAGTTACATGTGTAGCCTTCGTAGCCTCATTTGCTCAACCCTTTCCCTAACAAAAATATTGATTGTAGGGATATCTTGCAAGACTACTATTATTGACATGATTTGTTGCGATCTCAATGAATGTCATTAAACCTTCCTAAAATGTAGGCAACAGACGATTCTTCAAATGTATCGAACTTTTGTCAATCGACATCTTAGCTACATAATCCTCTAGAAAAAAATGTATAAACATATAATGCAGATGTATGCGTGGAAAACTATTATCTACCTTCACTTCTCATCCTATAGGGTAAAGGCCCTATCCCATTCAATATTGTAATTTTTGCATTTGTTACTTGTTCCACAACACCCCTTTCTTGTTGAAATTTTAATTAGCGGCATTTGCCCTCAATTCTCCTAAATGTGCCATCGAAGATCACATACCTAGAAAATGAAGGAAGACAAACGAAACATTTATCACAAGGCATGAATGGAAATGAATAATAAACATATAAAATTACAATCCTAAACTGTCTAAACGTGACACTTAAAGAATTGATGAGCCACTCACAGATTTTCGAATGGGTCTAAGGTTATTTTAAGATTGAAATGCAATATATGATAAGCAACAAACTCGTACACACATATGATACTTAGTGACTATGTGCTATGATATTAATTAGTAGTACGCTTGCCACCAAATTCTTGAATATCACTAGAATAATGCTATTCTATCTTATATAATTCTTGAATATCTTAGTCATTTTCTCCTCAAATTTTATTCAACTTTATGTAATTATTTTGTTCATATATAAAAATTTGTAATTTTGCTCAATAACTAACTGATTATTTATTAGTAATTGTCAACTTCTAATGATTATTATTACTTTAGAGTTTAAATAAATTAGTAATTATTAACCACTTAAAAAGGCTAATTGCTATCACTTAATTATTACTTAATAAATGTTAACTATTATCAATTTTTATTAAAAATATTCATTTTAATTATTATACAATCCCCACGTAATTATTTATGATTATTAATTAATTAATAATTAAATAATACTTTTAATTATTACTAACTTAATTACTTAATTTTAATTAATTAAGATTTTCATTAAATAATTATTTTTAAATAAGCTTGTTAATTTTAAGATTCTTAATTAACATTAAAACTTAACTTTCTTTGATTCCAAACACAACCAAAATAACATAGTACACATAATCACATATTCAATAAAACAGTTAACAAAACCGCATATGACACATTACTAAAATTAACAAATAACAAACCTATAATACAAAATCACATATCGCACATAATATCACATTACACACTTTACACAAAATCACATAATCACATAACTCATAACTCACATTACACAAATTATATTCAACCATAATCATATATTACACATATCGTATTCAAGTAACCACATAATCATACATTATACATAACAGTATCAACAAACTAACAAATACTTAAAACTAACAAGATTGTTTGCAAATAAATTAAAAAAGCAAAACTCACATGTAATCACCACAATACACAGGTGATTAGAAACGAGGATGTAGCGGCGGTGGCAGATGGCAACGGCGGCAAGGATGACGAAATTGGCAATAGAGGCACCAGCAACGGTGGAAACGATAGCAGGGAAAGAGATAGGGGTGAGAAGGAGGGAAAGAGAAGAGAGAGGGAGCAGGGCGGGGCTAGGTGGGACTGTTAGAGTGGGGGAGATGGCTGATAGCGACGGTGGAGTGGGGGCAGCACTGGGGGTGGTTGGGCCGAGGCAACAGTTAGAGGAGAAAAAAAAAGAAGGAGAGAGTGAAGGGCGGGTGGCAGAGGAGCAAAAAAAGGGAGGGAGAGGGAGAAAGGAGACATGATGGTGGCTGGACAGTGCGTCGAAGGCGTGAGGAGGCAGAGAGAGATAAGAGGGTAGAGAGAGAGGTTGGTGACAAAGTGGGTTGTCATTATAAATTGTTCCAAGGATGTTGTTTTAATAAAACCTGCTAAAATAAATTTTTTGCAACTAGAAGACTTTTAGCGATGACATGTATCGTCACTATAAGTCCAAAAAAAATCCTCCAACTGCCTAATTTTACCTCTTAAAATTTTAATAAAAATTGAATTTCAACTTTTTAGTGACAACATAAAGTCCAGCTAGCACTACCAGATCACAGCTGTTTCCCAATTACCGCAAAGATTGTCATGTCCTTGCTAAAAACCAATTTTTCTGACAGTTTTCTAACGCAAACAGGTGGGGTTTTTGTACCAGACTCATGTCATCGCTAAAAGTCTATTTTTTGGGTGCACCTTTAAGCACTTTTCATGGAATATTTTTCATGACTTTTACCAACCCTCAGAAATGAATAGTTTTTGCAGTATTCGTTATATATTTTTTAGCAATGACATGTCATCGTTAAAGGTGGACTCTTAATAACGATATTTGTTGTCGCTAATAGGTTGAATTCTTATAGTGTACATAGAGTGTACATAGAGTGTACATAGTGTACATAGAGTATAAACATGGTATGTCCTATATCTAAGAAGGTCAGTGAGAGGATTAGCTAGGCTTTAGATTAATACTTGACTTATATATGAATATATATATATACATACATATATATATAGCAAGTTCATAAATATCCATATATAATTTAGTTTAATTTGACGATCACAATTGGAATGCGAAATTTCTTTGTACAAGTAAATAGCCTTTCCTTGGCTATAACAATATCATTTTTATTAGGTGTACTCGGCATATATATGCAGCTGGGATGTTTGGGATAATTCAAACCTGAATTGTAAATACTGTAAAATGAAAGTAAGTTATGGTGTAAAACAAAAGTAAGTTATAGTATAAAGTTTCACATAGTACATAGTAAAAACTTTTAGTTTGAACTCTTCCTATCTTAAATTTAAGTTTCATAATTATACTTTAGCCACAATATTAGGGATATATTGCTTTTGTGATTAATACAATTAGACAATTGCAATAACTTACTATACTTAGAGTCCAAAACTTTTACCTCAGGATCATGTTGTGCACCACTATTTGGCTATATATCTTTGGATGCAAAAGCGCATAATTTATGCGGCATGATCGTATAACATTTTGTCAAGGAATTGAAATAATGAAGGGATTGATACTATAAAAAACAAGACTTTTGATCATAACAATTTTTAACAAAATTTTTAGTCACAATATTTTTGTATAGCTAATATGCATTTGGTCACTACTTTAATTGAATTTTTTGTTGTTTCCATGACTAAAGTTTTGTTACTAAAAATTTTAGTCACAATAAAAATTTAAATAAAGTTGTAACTAAATACACATTAGTCATAACATTTTGTAGTGACTAAAAGTCTTGTTAAAAATTATAATGACTAAAAGTCTAGCTTTTTGTAGTGATGATATGACACAAAAGGCCTGAGGCTACAATCACACCTCAACTGCAAACAGTTTCTGTTAAGTTTAATCGATGCCAATATTGTCACTTTAATGTTGAGCGAACGACATACCTATACATAAAATTACAAGATTCCGATTGATCAATCACACGATATAATAAAGTAATAATGGCTTCCAAAATGATGTTTATCTAAAAATGTCTCAAATCTGCTATTGTGGAATTTCTGTTGTAGTGAATATAATATTCAGATCAACAATATACGTGTGTTGTGTACGTATGTATATGCATATGTATGAAGGTATGCATGTATGATCATGATATTCGCATATAATCCAATAATAACATGTATATGCCAACTATATGTATATACAATATATTTTCTTGATGCTGTAACGAGAAAATGCCGTGCAATAAAATACATTACCAAATTGGCAGTTGCATAATATATGAGTACATAATTGTGCGTGCATGTGTGTGTCTTATTATATGTGAATATAATCTAGTGGTTTGATAAGAGAATATTGCATGCATGTGCTGCGATAAATTAATTTCATATATATACTCTCAAACGAAATCTTTATACTTGAACCAACTTAGATTTTACATTATAATTTGTATTGACAACTATATATAATGGTTTTAAACACGAAATGGAGGTACTTGGGTAGCTAACTAGCTAGCTTGGGGGCCACTATGTGGACTCATCAATAGCACATGGCTAGCTAACTGGTAGGAAGTCACATTATTAACTTTTTGGGCACTATCTTTTATGCCTTCTATCCATCCAACTTTTTATCGGCTGATTTTACATCCTTATATATGATAGCTAAGTCATCACTTTGAGGATCGAAGTACTACACATAGTTTTAATTTATGCAAAATAGCTGAACTTTTAGATTATACACATTAATATTGCATCAAAATTACTCGTACTAAAAGGAACGATATGTATGTGTAAGTAATTTGTATTTGGTTTTGTAATATGTAGCTATAATCGCTTATCATCCCTATATTTCTACAAATTAATAGGATTGTTATTAGTACAATTCTAGAGATTACTCCCACATGTTCGATATAGAGTTTGCGTATGTATCAGGAGATTTTAATATTTTAATATAATGAGAGGAAAAAAATGTCACATTTTTTTAATTTTTAAAGTAAATATCAAGTTTTAAAAATATTTATAATAAATATTAGATTTAATTAAAACCAAATATTTTATATAACTAAAATATTAAAATATTCTCTTTATACCAATTTATTTATTTTTCTTTTTTCCTTCCTCGCTCTCTTTCTCTCTCCCCCCTTTTCTACGCAATTCTTTCTTTTTTCTTTTTCTTCCACCCCCCGCCCAAAAAAAAAAAACACACAGGCGTGCGCGCGCACACATTGGAGGCCAATGAAGGTGGGGGTGAGGCAGTGTCGAAAGTTGCGACCTTTCAACCGGTGACGTTTGTCCTCACTCTTCGTGATGAACGGAGATCTGATTGACTTCGAGAGCTTGCTGTAGCCGGACAATGATGAGGCAATGGACGATGGTGATGGGCGATGAGGTGACAAATGACGGTGATGAGCGACACATCTCCTCATGTCTTCAATCCAATCTCACTCGTCGAAGAATCTGTCGGCTTCTCCATGTATTCGGAATCAGAGTAGCCTGGCAAGATACCTTCCGATCTTGTTAATCGAATCATGTTGGCAGAGGTCAGAGCTAGAGAGGACAAAAGACGGGTAAAGAAAGAGAAAGTGGAGAGAGAGAAATGGGGAGAGAGAAAAGAGAGAAAACCTTAGATTAAATTAGGGTTATTTTTGTCGTATAATTATTAAATATGAACAATTATTTCCTAAATGATGCTTACTAACATGATATTTACCACCAAAACTTTTAAAATTTTAACATTTCTCACAATTTTCCTAATATAATCAACTAAAGTAATAATCGATGCAAAAATCTTCTAATTAATAAATTATTAGCAGTGGCAGATTGTGGAAGTTTGGCGTTATAAATGCGCAGCTGCTTATTTTGTCACCAAAGTAATAATATTACAAACTAAGCACATAAACCTGTTAGCAACGGACACATGGATCAAGAGAGGAACAATCTGAGATTATTTTAAAGTGAATAGAGAGCAAAGCTAGAATCATTTAAAAATAAAAAGCAATTGTCTGTGTTTGACAATTTCTATTCCAATGAAAACTATGAATTGGAAGTTTATTAACATATAAATAACTCAGTGTTGTTGCGGTCATCCGTGACAATTCCATGACACTAGAATTTTTGTGTTGATTTAGAGATTAATTTATAAAAATATATAGATAAAAGGGTATAAAAGGGGCCCATACATACACCCATATGTTGGACTCTTACTGGCCAAACATAGCTAGACTGACAGTTTGATTTGTTTAAGGCAGATATGATCTTCATTTAAGAGATTTGCTAGCAAAAGATGACAACAAGAACAGATATTGTACAATGCTGTTTTATCTTGGCACATCCAATTATCACCTGCAATAAACCGAGTACACAACTAAGATATTCCAAAAATGAAGCTTTTTAAATAAATCGCTTTGGGTGCTTTTCTTTCTTTCTTGGTTTCTTTTTCTTATATATATATATATAAATGTATATGTATATATACATATATATATTAATTTTTGATTTTTTTGGGGAAGCTTCAAGGGTGCATTTCAACATAAATTTGACCTTTTACCTCCCCTTTAGATCACTTGAAGATTTTCATTTCACGTGAAACTCATGAAACAAAATATATAATGAAGCCTTCTTATGGTAGTTTGGTCGTCAAGCTTGTCTTATTGGTGTTGATATCCTGTCCATTTTTGAAATCCTTTCACTCCTTGTTGAAAAATAAGTAATATACAAAACATGAATCTCTCAATCATGATATTAGTTTTAGCAAGGATCATGACTTGTAATTATTAGTAAGGCGTTTGATCAGAATATACTTAGAACTATAAAATATAACTAATTTTTAATTTAAATTTTATGAGACAAAATACTGTAGTAAAAATTGATTAGAACTAAATCTAGTTTCAACTATGTTCCTAAATGCCTTATATATATATATATGTACGTATGTTTGTGTGAATTTTAGTATTTTTTTTCTTGTTTTAAATTAGAGTATGATACTTAGCAGTGGGATGTATCCTATTTTGAGAATGCAACCAATTCAGTTTGATATGTTTTATTCTGACACTAGTTGTTTTCGATTATAGTTCTCTCTATTAAAAAATAGCATTATAATTTTTCAATACGAGAAGACAAAATATCTCACTTGTTCATACGTTATGTCTCATTGGTGATGATTTTTCCTTTCTTTCCTGCTTTTTGAATGTGAGACCATGAATAAATACAAATAGTAAAGCCGAAGAATATATATCAATTTTACACATACATACATACAAACATGTATGTATGTATGTGTGTGTATATATCTGGTCTACAGGAGAAATCATTCTAAAATACTCCGAAGTCCAGTTTTGATATTCTCTCCATCTGTGGACATTACTCCCAATTACAAAGGTGGAATAGAAGAGAAAGATATATGCCACCATATCCATCACTTTCATCCTTCTTTGTCTTAGTGTGGCCCTTGACAATGCCTCCAATTCCTTCGATTAAGGACCGGAACCAAAAGCCAAAAACCAAGCAGGATATAGTCACTAAAATCCAAAATGGCACACTCCATTATCCTGCCATTCCCTCAAGGGAGCATTAATGCCATCATCTTTCGAACAAATACATATGAAATTAAATTTTCCGCTTCTTTTGCGCAAATCGATCACTTGATGGGGGACCTCCAACTAAGACGCTTCTTGGAGTTTTATCTTTTTGTACGGATAAGAAATGCACCGGCCGTTTGATATTATTTTTAAAATAGGTAAAAATATTTTTGTTTTGAAAAATAAGAATTTTTTGAAAACTATGTTGAGAGTGTCTAACATTTTTACCTCAAAAAACGTGCAAAAATATTTTCAAAAATTTTGAGAGCAAAAACAAACGGTATTATTTGCACTGTTTTGTTGCTTAGATTATTATCATTCTTGATGTAATAGACTCAAATATTACTCCGTATAATAGGTCAATTATATTAATATCTGTACACAATATTATTATAGACAAGCTCCCACAATTATTAGTTAATAATTTAACAAATGAATGCTTTATACTATTGGCATGATCGTAGTATAAACAAATAGAAGTTGAAGATTAGTTTAATTAGTTAATTAATTCTTGAAGAGTAATTAATCATAGTGCAAATTATAATTAAGTTTGTATGTTGTGAGTTCTCTATGGACAAGCTGATATCACAACTCTGAAATAGTTGAGTACGAATTGAACTTTCATGTCTATATAGCTCAAGTAATTGGCGACTGTAATTAATGTTCGGTATTATTAGATTTGATATTTGTTAGTATTAATGTTCAATATATATGACCAGATTCTAATAGGTAATTCTGACTAGATATGGGTAATAGATTCAAAGACAATTGACGTGATTGGAACAAAAAATCACTTTACAGACAAAATAAAAGCTAATTAATAATTTAGTCAATTAGTCAAGTACTGATGGGAAAATTTAATCCAATTTTTTTTAAAATTAGGTAATAGGGTAGGAATGTAGTGGTAGTATCATATGGGGGGCCATGTGTGGATGTTGATATAGAACAGCCCACTTTGTAGTCCATAGAGAGGGCCGTAGCGAGACTCATGTCATGTGTCCATGAGGACCATGATAGCCAAATGTGAGAGAGAGAGAGAGAGAGAGAGCGAGAGAGTTTTGGTGTTGTATGTAGTATGTGTGTTGGAGGGTGAGCGTGTGGGGCAAGTGATGTGACCAAGATTTTGTGGTTGAAAGACAGTAGAAAACGGCCACTTGGGTGGGGTGACACTCCCATGAAAGCCCGAAGATAGAGGGACGAACGCGTAGAGCATGGATTAATAATAAACCAACCAATTAGAGTGAGCATCACTAATATGTGGTTTTCAATCTCGTTTTCTCTTGCATGTCAAACACACGCTCTCTCTCTCCTCTCCCTCTCTCTCTCTCTCTCTCTCTCTCTCTCTCTCTCTTCAATTCTTAAGCCTCATTGGTCCCTAATTCAATGACCTACTCGTTCCCTCACCCGCATGAGGTTTTTCATTTTTCATTTTAATTTTATAGATAAATTACTTACAAAAACACAGTTATTCGTACTTATAACAATCACTGACTCTTTAAGTGCCATGAGATACTCAAGTTTTAAATATCTAGTCCCTTCTCGTGTTTAGAGCAACAAGCAAAACAAAACTCCAAGTTAGGTAAGCAAAAATACTCTGCCAAATATGACTCTATTTTAAATTGTAAATTTATATACTTTTATTTTAACATAATTTTATCTATATTTAACATTCATAAACATGCACAATTGGTAATATTCTTAAGCTTGAAATAAAAATAAAAAATATAGATATACGCGTGTTCCATAAGAGGGGAAAGAAGAAATTTTAAACTCCTATGTCATGTATGTCTACCGCAACCCATATGCATAAATTTAGGAGAAGTCCTTCAAATTTGTATATTTCAATAATTCCGCAAGTGCCCTTTCCACAAATCCACCACGTGGTCTTCTTTTAGGTGTCTGAGGTGGACCTCATCTCTAAAACAAACACTTCTTTTTCACTTCCCTATCTCAATTGCCCAACTCTATTTATACCCCATTTTCTCCCCACATCTCTCTCCAAAACTCACACACTCTCTCTCTCTTTCTCTCTCCTCTAAGGAGTCAAACAAAAGAGAAGGCTCTCTCTTCTTTTCTCCACAGCAACAAAAACAACATTTTCCCATAAACGCTGAAACACTCCTCACAACCAAGGCTTCTCCTTCGTTGGCACCCAACTCTAGTAGTTGGGTCGGAGTTCAAATGCCACACTCTCTCTCCTTCTCATCTTCATTGTTAATGGACTTGGGCTTCTCATCAAGGTCCACCATTACCGTCCAGAAAAAGCCCAATAGTACCACTACTAGTAAGAATGCTACTACTCGCTGCGCTCTTCACTCTCCTTCGGTGCTTCATTTCCCAAAACAACCAAACAATCAGCCAGTAATTACGAAGGAGCCCAAAAAGACCAACCACCACCACAACCAAGTCCAACCCCCTCACTGGAACTTCCTACAGAGAGCCGCCGCCATGGCTCTCGACGCGGCCGAGGGCGCGTTGATCTCACGTGAGCGTAAACACCCTCTGCCTAAGACCGCCGATCCACGTGTTCAAATCACCGGAAACTTCGCTCCCGTCCCGGAACAGCCCATCCACCACGACCTACCCGTTAACGGCACAATCCCGGACTGCATTAATGGAGTCTACCTGCGAAACGGTGCCAACCCACTCTTCGAGCCGGTTGCCGGTCACCACTTCTTCGATGGCGACGGGATGGTCCATGCCGTCAAAATTGACTCCGGTTCAGCCAGTTATGCTTGCCGGTTCACGGAAACCCAACGGCTAGTCCAGGAGAGAGAGCTTGGCCGGCCGGTTTTCCCCAAAGCGATCGGCGAGCTCCACGGCCATTTCGGTATTGCCCGTCTCCTTCTGTTCTACGCTCGAGGACTTTTTGGTCTTCTCGACCACAGCCACGGAACCGGCGTGGCCAACGCTGGTCTGGTTTACTTTAACAGCCGTTTGCTAGCGATGTCGGAGGACGACATTCCGTACCAGGTACGGATCACGGATTCCGGTGACCTCGAAACGGTTGGCCGTTATGATTTTAACTATCAGCTTAAATCCACCATGATTGCTCACCCGAAAGTCGACCCTGTTTCCGGCGAGCTCTTTGCGCTGAGCTACGACGTCGTTTCCAAGCCGTACTTGAAGTACTTCAAGTTCTCTCCCAATGGGGAGAAATCCCCCGACGTGGAGATTCCCCTGAAGGTTCCGACCATGATGCACGACTTCGCGATCACCGAGAATTTCGTCGTGATTCCTGACCAGCAAGTGGTGTTCAAGCTGGAGGAGATGGTGAGAGGCGGTTCTCCGGTGATTTACGATTCCAAGAAGAAGTCGAGGTTCGGGATTTTGCCGAAGAACTCGCGGGACGCTTCCGATATTCTGTGGGTGGAATCGCCGGATACCTTTTGCTTTCATCTGTGGAACGCTTGGGAGGAACCGGAGAAGGAGGAGGTTGTGGTGATCGGGTCCTGCATGACGCCGGCGGATTCGATCTTCAACGAATGTGATGAGAGCCTCAAGAGTGTTTTATCGGAAATTAGGCTTAATTTGAGAACTGGAGAGTCCACGCGCCGTCCCATAATCTCGGAGGAGTCCGAGCAGGTGAATTTGGAGGCCGGGATGGTGAACCGAAACCGGCTTGGACGCAAAACCTGGTTCGCGTACCTTGCCATTGCTGAGCCGTGGCCGAAGGTCTCCGGCTTTGCCAAGGTAGATCTTTGCACCGGAGAGGTTAAAAAGTACTTTTACGGCAACCGGAGATATGGTGGCGAGCCATTCTTCCTCCCGAGGGATCCGAATTCGGAGAAGGAAGACGACGGCCACATCATAGCGTTCGTTCATGACGAGAGAACGGGGAAATCAGAATTGCAGATTGTGAACGCCCTGATTTTGCAGTTGGAAGCCTCAGTCAAGCTTCCTTCTAGGGTGCCGTACGGTTTTCATGGGACTTTTGTGGACTCAAAGGACTTGGCTCACCAGGCATGAATGAAGAAATAAGCTAGTGTTTTTTTAGTGTTGGCCGGTAAAAAAAAAAAATGTTTGAGGTAAGAAAAAAAGGGGAGAATATTTACCAGAGGGACATTGCAGTAGTACAGGTCCCCGGGTTCTCCTAGAAGACTTTGAAAACCCTAACAATCCTTTAGTTTTTGTTAGGTTTATGATCATGATTTTACTGTACTATAAGGACGGATTTTGAGAGACCAGCTTGCAGCTTTTGGACAGTTAGTAGTGGTTAAGCTCAGCTGGTTTCTGTTTATTCTCTCCTTGTTAATTTTACTCTACACCAGCTTGTCTCATATATGATCTTTATACTTTTCTATGGTGCTTTTTTTTTCCTTTTCTTTTTGTTTTTGTTTTTTTCCCCTTCTCACAGGCAAAAGATATAAACTCTATGCTTAATTTGTACGTGGCGGAGTCAAATAAAAATTACCTTTAGATTAATGGCTATATATGATATAGCAAAATTAAGTTGGGTGGTTTTGACTCTTTAAAATAAATGATCATAATTTTTTTAAATTAGATAAATGATCAATCTACAAGAGAGTTTAGTGAAAAAAAATCCTTAAACTTTTAGCCTATAAAATGCTTTTTTTTTTCCTCTCCCAAAAGGCATGCACCAAATGCAGCCCTTATTTTCTTTCATTTTAATAGAGTGGCTCAGGTATCTTTTTTTTAATTTTAAAAAGTTTAGGCTATTAAATTAAACTTTGCATGTATAAGAGGTCATTTAACTATATTTATAAATATATATATATATGCATCATATATACGTAGTTTTAAAGGTTATAAATACAATATACAGGGCTAAATTTTTTTCTTTTTATTTTGGTTTCGTAGTCCTTAAATGAACTTGTGTTCTCATCCGAATATGTTATAGGTATTTGTACCCTTGTGTATATATTTGATCATGTAAATGCCTCTAATTTTGGTAAATTATGCTTAATATCGGGTTGACCATTGAAAGTGTTGGAGATGATAAGAATTTGGTTTTTTGCTCAAACATGAAGAATATGATTTGGAAGATGCTAGAAGTAACTCCTATCCATTTTATGCAATATTATATGAAAAAGAAAAAGATCACGAGTTATATATAATTGCGTGAAAATCATGTTATCGTCGCATTGTCGCCGAATAGTATCAAATATTTTGGGAGAAGATAATCAAAGTTCCATTCTTTCTCCAATTTTAATATAAGTATTACTTCGAGGGGTTTGTTTTTTTTTCCTTTACGAGATTTCTCCGATAGCAATTGAAAAAAAAAAAAAAAAACATTGGCAATATCAGATTTAATGGCTTGAATATGTAAACTACTGATGGGTATTCCCACAAAAAAGGACCCCATTTTCCCCTAAAATAGCACACTTTTGAATTTTTTGATTAATTTCTAATTTTTCAACAGCTTTTTACTCGATCATGTTTAACACCACATGATTTCATTCTGAATTACCATTCCTATGATATATATATATATATATATATAAATATATATGATTTACTTCTAATGACGAAGTTAAAACATAGATCTGTATGCATAACTTCCATATTCAAATGTATAATAGCGTACAGGACGACCAATAATACAAATGTACATTTATTAACATATTTTAGGCATAAGTAATATTTTAAAGCGAAAAAGTTATATATGCATCAATTTGACAAGAAATTGCTTAAACAGTTCAATAGATATTTATTCAAGCATAGAACAGAAAAAAAGTTAGAATGAATTGACATAAGGCGACTTTACTGAAATTCCCTTTTGCCTAGAGAAAAAGAAAAATCCTATAACTCTTAGAATTATATGTTTTAGATGATTATATGTATGTGTGTGTGTGTGTATATATATATATATTTATATGTATGTGTGTGTGTGTGTATATATATATATATATATAAATATAATATTGTTGTGATTAACTACAAGTGCTTTTCAAAAAGAAAAAAATAAAGGTTTATGTTTACTTTTGTCTTCTAAACGATGCAACTGGTCTCATTTTAGGCCTTGAATTTTAAAACGTAGCAAATCATACCCTGGTTTTTCCCAAAATTTTTGATACTTTATACTTCGTATAAGATTAAACCATGATGCATACCAATCAAATTTCTCCTTTTAAATCTTAATGTAAATGAAAATTCCAGTGAAAATAAAAAAAACAACTGGAAAGAAAAAAAAGAGATATTTTTATATCAATATTTTCAAATGAAAAAAAAATATCTTGAATTAGAAAAACAAAATCAAGGAGAAAGAGAATGTGGAATCAAAACAGATTTTGAATCAACTCTCTCAAACCAAGAAAAAGATATTAAAGAAAATTATGCGGTATCAAAGATGAAAAAAAAAAAAGAAAAAACAATCCAGGACCAACATGGAAGCGGAGTTTGATTTCTTACTAAAAGGATATTTGCTTTTTCTATTCAACGTGTCTCATTTTGCCATTTTGTTAACAAAACCATTTAAATATTAACAGACTTAAGCCAATAGTTTCACTTTTGCCCCTAAACTATGTAATTTGTCTAATTTTGACCCGTAAGCCTTAAACTATAACAAATCCAACCCCTAAATTATGCAACTTGTCTTATTTTTGGCTACGTAATGTTAAATATTAATAAATTTAGCCATATATATATATCTGATTGATTAATTATAAATCGATGGTCGAGATTAAATATTTTGTAATTGATTTCACACGCCTCAAACATACAAATAGGAATTTCACAAACAAATGTACATTTTTGTTGACTTAAAATTAATATATATTTTGAGAGTTTTTTTTTTTTTTTAGTCCAAATAAGCGAAATATTCTATATTATGTCATTTACATAATTTTCAACCTCAAAATTTAGACATAAAAATGACAAGTTATGCTATACTATCTACATGTCTTTTTTGTTAGGTACCTATATATCTAGTTTTTTTTCCTTATTTGTTAGTAATTCTTTTTTTACTTTAATTCATCTTAAACATACAATAAAGAAAATTTGATAAAACTTTTTAAGAAAAAAAGTAAAACTTTTAACAACAAAATTATAAAAAATGATAAAACTTATATAATGGATAAACAAAATTTAGATATTTTGACATCAAAATATATGTTGAAAACATATATAGAGCCAAAAAATAAAAATGGTCATTTGTTTTAATCCGTTAATTTTCAACAGATTTAATTAAGAAAGGATCAAAATGGGACAACTTTCATAGTTTAATGGTATAATTTATTATAGTTTAAAGTTTAAGGGTCAAAATAAGAAAAGTTGCATAGTTTAGGGGTTAAAAGTAAAATTATTGGCCTAATTTCGTTAACATTTAACAATTTGGTTAACAAAAAGGCCAAAATAGGACAAATGAAATAGTTTAAAGGTATAATTTGCTACGTTTTAAAGCTCAATTGCTAAAATGAGACAAATTGTATAATTTAAGGACCGAAAGTGAAATTAACTCAAAATGAAAACAGAAAAAATATTTCGGCAAAGCCCAGACAGACCTTATATGTAATTAATTTTTAGATCAATAAATGTGCAGGTCCCCACTTTTTATTGATAATCTTTCATTGAATAGATATTTAGCATGATGATACAGAGGAAATAGTCTTTTAAAAGTATTTTTAAAATAAATAACCATAACTTTTTAAAATTAGATAATCAGTGGTAAACTTGAGTTTAAAACTCAATTTTATCACTGATAAACTCGAGGAGTTTATCAGTTAAACTCAGTTTATCACTCATAAACTTGTCATGTTTATCAAAGATAAATTTAAGTTTATCGAGTTTAACGTTGATACACTCGGGGAGTTTATTAATTAAACTCAGTTTATCACTGATAAATGACTATTTGCTTAATTTTAAAAAACTATGATCATTTATTTTAAAGAGGTCATAAAAATGTCACCCAACCTAATGTCTATAATATCATATATATATATATATATGCAAACGCACACTTGTATAAATATTGTATATATATATATACCCCTTGCAATGAAATCGGTAGTATATCTTATATACGATTTTGATAAATCAAAGATACTCCTATCTTTATATCTTTAAAACTATTAGAGTAAATAAATATATTGCACATTGATTCTCTTTCAACTCTGAGAATAGCACTTCTAAATAAAATAATGTAGTTAAGAATTCTTAAAAAAGAATAGTTACTTAGCAATCTTTTCAATTGGAAAGAAAGAAAAAAAAAAAAAAAAGGACAAATAAAACAAAGGACGGAAGCAATATGTTCTAGTTACAATGTTCATCTACAACCACCAGAAGTTAAAAATTCTTAAAAAGAGTGCTTGTCTTGAATCAATTTTCAATAATCCGGGCTTGTTTTGGAGAGCTTTATAAAGGCACTTTTCCCTTTTTTTGAGACCAAGTTTCCTAATTTTTAAGTGTTTGATGCTCTGTCAAATATGCTTTGAATTTTTAGAAGAAATTCCAGTCACCAAGTGTAGTTTTTCAAAAAAAGGAAATCTTTTTAATATACTTTAAAACTTGAAGTTTCAACAAAAAAAAAATATTCACTCATTTAAATTTTTTTAAGAATATGATTCCTAATACTCATCAAAATTCACAAATTTTTACTTACCTTTTCCTTTGATATAAAAGCCTTGTAATTATCCAACCCGAACCGAGTTGAATAGGAGCGAGTTGAGAGAGTCGGGAAACTGAAATGAAATCGGCACAAAACCCAAAATACCCACCAACGGTCGGTGGCAGGCTTTAATCTGAAGCTGTCCCGCCGACCAATGCAACATGGTCAAAGTCGTCATTCCCCTGGACCCCATCTATCTAAAGTCTTTTACACCAATAATATTGCAGCTTATTACTTTGTCCTGGCCTTTCTTTTAGTTTTTTTAACTATTTGAGGCTTTAATTCCTCTCGGTTTTTTTTAAAGAATTTATGAAATTATAGTTCTAAATAATTATAATAACTTTCTCAAATTTCTGTTGAATGATTGCAAATTGTTTTTATCAGAATTCTAGGTTATGTACATTCCATTGAATGATTACCTTTTTTTTCCCTTAAAATCCGAGATTACTTTTGCACATATATATGTTTTTCATTTTAATGTAATTTTAACTAAATTTAAAGCTGTTCTTGGTATGTAATACGGCATACAAATACGTCCACATGTCTACCCTTTGGCATTTTTTTGTTTCCATTGCTTACCACATAAGTTTTTTTTTTTTTTAAATTTATTTTCTACTTCTTCTTCCTAGATTTTGAATTGATAACTAGTATCATATAAATAAAAAGAACATTCTAATCAAGCTATGACTCATTTCTCGTTTCCAAAATACTATCATTTATTTACTTTTGTTGTTGTTGATTTTTGTTTGTGCTAACCATTACGAATTAGAAGTCCAAATTTTACCCAGAACAAAAATATGTAAAAGAAAAATAAAAAAAGCACACAAAATTTATAGTGGTTCACTTTTGATGTCAAAGCTACATCCATTTTTAGCCGTTATAGAATAATTTACTATAATGAAGAAGAATTTTATAAAAGAAACAATTGCACACGAGTCAAAACTCTCAAAATGCCTTTTTTTTACCTTGTTTTTTCTCCTTTGCTTGCTTCTTTTTAGTAAAATATTGAGATGGGGCAAAGGGGGTATCTTATTAAGAAGGTCGATCATTGTAATCCTCTCAATAAGGTGACTATTCGAAAGACGTTGAATTTGGTTTTACACCTCTTAGCACTAATTAACTTAGTTAAGATGAGCTAATTTTCCCTCATTATCAGAGTTATATTCCCATTATATTTTAATATATGTGTGTGTAGCCAAGATTATATCATTTCCTAGTTGTCATTGTTTATGAAACCAATCAACTAAGTTTTTAGCTAATCTTTTTAATTTTTTCTTGAGGATTCATCGCCGCATTCTCTCTTTAAGGAGTCAATTAAGCACAACAATTTGGACATACTGTTCAGCACATGAAATCATGAAATATAGGAAAGTTTAAAGTCCATTTTCCTTATTACCGCAGCAAAAATTATACGCATATTCTTATTTTGCCGGAGAATCAATATTGGCCATAACTTTATGAAAGGTACTTTAGAATATTTGGGCAACGACAAGCAACAGCAAAGTGGGGGTGGTGAAGCGTATAGAAAAGTCCTACTTAACTTTATCGTATATTTTCCAAAGGCCAAGTCTAGTAGCCAAAAAGATCCGTTTGGAATTAATGGACCCGCAATGTTTCTGCTGTAGTGACTATAAAAAAACAAACCCCACATTCAATTATTTTTGGCTTCTTACCGAATCCTTTTAGGAATTCAGTCACAATAATATCGAATATCCTCCAAAGTTCATCAACAGTTTTCTTCTGATTTTGTGACTACGTACCCATATAGATTAATAATTCCACCACAAATTGTAGAGTTGATTCTCTTGCTCTCGATTTAAACAAATTATTTTCTTCTAATTTTCAAAAGATGTACTTTCTTATCAACTCTTGAAAGAGCTTAATAAATAATTCGTAATAGTTATCACCATTGTTGAGCTCACTCTCGTCCTGTTATGTGACAACACGGATGAATCCCACATGATGAAACTAGGAGGTATGACTTCTTTTTCTTTTTTTTTTTTTTCTTATTGACTTATTTATGTGTGTCTGAGTTAGATCATGACAAGGGAAACGATATACACATGCAAAGACAAGAGTGATCGACCAGTAAAAAATTTGTACCCTAATGTTCCATCTAATATGGCAATTATCACTTTATATATATATATATATATATATATGTATGTATATATATACTTAAACGCGACGTGATATCGACCGTATGAAAAGACAAAAAACAAGGACAGTGTGACGCATGTGATTATTGTTGCTTTGGAATCCCCACATAGTTCTGTTCAGGTTCTTGCAAGCGAAGGGCTTTTGAGGGATAAATGTTGATCCTTTTACACCATTGAAATAATTCTAAACTCTAACTAATGCAATAGGGAATAAAACTGTAATGTAACTATACGTTATTATCTTCATTAATATGATTTCATCTAGCTGTTCATGAATGATACCAATGTCAATTTTAATTTTAACAAAAGGGGAAAATTATAATAAATGTCATTTTTTCAAAGTTACTTGTAGTAAATAGAAGTTTTAAAATATATATAATAAATATCAAATCTATGTTATAAACAATCTATTATCTTTTTGTTTATCAAGTAAATAATTTTTATTAAACGAGTTTATGGTATAAATAATATATTTACTTATTTGTTTACAATGCAAATATCTCTTATTTATATAATAAATAAGTTATTTATATTGTAAATCTAACATTGACTATCAATATTTTTGAAATTACTTGATATTTACTTCAAAAAGTTTCAAGAGTTTTCTTTCGTTCTCCCAAAAAATAATAATAATAACATTGTACAGCTCGAAAATTAAAAAAAAAAAAGTCGAACATTACTGAATAATCCACCGTCCTTTCATGCTAGTTATGGACTGCGATTTAAAGAATATGACGGAATTGTAAATTCAATCGTGGATGGTTTGAATAATTTTGAAGCCTATATATACAACGTATACATGCTTGTCAAAGGCACTAACCTCTGTACGTAGTTGTAACTCCTTTAACATTTTAAAATATTAAAAGGATCAATTAGGCAGTGGAAACAATTCTTTAAATTACGTGGAATCGAAAATGGAAAAAGAAAATAATTAACGGCAAAGTTATCAAAAACTATTCGCTTGTGGTAGCATATTCATTTAAATAATATTATGTAACGGCTTATAACTGCCCACAACTGTGAGGCCCACTCACTATCATTTCTAAACTTTATACTATGGTACATCATAACTATATATATAAAAATTTCCACCACCATTAGTGCTTAACTTTATTCATGCAAACTAACTATGAATATCAAAATTTTCCAATTTTTTTTAGTAATAAAAATTGTCCTATAATTGATTTTCTCAACTACTACATAATTAAGTTTCACACGCTGTATATTGGTATGGTACTAGCTGGCTAATTCGAGTTCAATAAAATCCAAGCAAAATATTTGTTGGACACTTTAGACGTGTGTGGCATGTTACATGTACTAGCTAATGTACAAACACACAAATATGACCCGGCATAGGTAAATAATTATTCCAACATATATCATGCCGGGTACGTGAGCTTTTGCTGAAAGTACACCGGCCATTGGTACCACAGATGCAATAATGCACTATATCTGCAAAATCTCTCTCTCTCTCTCTCTCTCTCTCTCTCTCTCTCTCCAAACGATAATTAATTAGTTAATAAGATGGGAGACAGCATCATTATAAAGTTTCTGTTTTATATTGAAACGGGCCTATAATCAAGAAGCTTTATTTTGGACTTGGTTGGGGCATATAGATCGTCTTGTATACACTTATTTCTATTCTCACCTTCTTGTGTTGAGCAATTATTTTTGTTACTTTTGTTCCGTTATTGGTTCATGATTGATTGATGGACTAGGACATCCTTTCACTTTTGTTTGTTGGATAATCATATAGATCATGTTAATTAATTATGAGTTTACCACATGATTATTATATTATGAATCGATATCAGAATGATTTAACAGCTTCCCATATCAGAAATATATGATGAGGCTGTACACTTTAAATGATTAGTGGAAACAGAAAAATTGTGCGGTGTGCGAAGTATGGATGAAATTAATGTCAATATGAAGAGATTGTGACATGGACAAAGGATGGTGAAAACATTAAAAAGCGTGAAAAGTGAAAGAAATAAGAACGAACGAGATTGACCGCTCTTCCAAGCTGTAGTTTTCGATACTAGCATATAATAAAAAACTGGTTTTTCGGTACTTTCAACACCGGATTACCAATTACCACGTTAGTACTGCTTTCAATCACACACACGGACTGTTGACAATGAATCATGCAATGATATACGTGCATCCACAAGTCACTGTTTGATATTAGTCATACGTATGTCTACCTTGATTGAAACGTACGCGGTGACAAGCGAGTTTTTCTTTTTGTAAATTTATTTAGAAATGTTCTCTGATCTTTATTGTGAATCCATTTTAGTCCATCATTTTCTAAACGTCTCAAACTCTGTTTTAATTTTTAAGAGTATTTGGGAGCATTTATTAGAACCAATTTGTTTGAACCAAATAGTTTGAAATATTATAACATGTGAAAGCTTTATTTTTTTTTTGACAATATAACATGTAAGAACCTTACAATATAACAACTAAAATTTTTGGTTAAAACTGATAATATTAAACACTTCATTAATCATTTTTATCAGTTAGGTATTTAAAAAAACAAAATATGAGTAATATTTTATGATGCGCCTATTCTTTACTTCATTTGTAAAATATACTTTTTTTTAATCGTCATCGCCTGCATATATTCTTTCATCTTTTTCCCACCAAACTAGCTGCATATATTCTTTCATCTTTTTTCCACCAAACTATTAATGTTGATATATGTTTCTTAAATTCTAGAAAATATATTCTAATCTTCTGCCTATATTTATTATCGTCCAAATTTTCCATTTAAATTGTCTTTTTTTTTTTTTTGCAAGGTAACAAATTTATGTGGTAAGATCTCATATATACATATATATATATAGATATATATATAACGACGGAGATATCGATATTCATGGAAATATTGATACTTAAATTTTATAAAAATGACAGAAATATTGATATCGGTAGAAATTGACTAAAATACAAAAATTCATCTTAAAACACTTTATTTTTAAATGAGATTTTAAGAAAATCTAAAATTATTAATAATACATAATTTAGATGAAAGTTCTCAACCAAAATACTACAAATATGTGACAAATATGGATTATAAGAATTAATCATAATATGATAAATGATAAGCATTCGATCTCAAATCGAGCAAAATAGTTAAAAGTCAACCTCATACGTGCACTTTACATGCATAGTTTCATATTTTTAATACCATAAAGAGCTTCTAGCAGGTACTATGGCATTTTGTATAAACTTTTGGTTTAAACAATGTAGATACCAAGACATGAAGTTTGAATAGTTTCTTACATAATTGCATATCTCTTGATCCCTACCTACTACCTCTCCATGTATAGCAAATTGTGAGTTAACCTCATTGCTAAGAAGTAAGAAACAATAGCAAGTTCTCCATATCTTCAATTCTTTTTTAGTTTTATTACCCACAGATCTAGTCATTCCATTATATAAAGCTCATAATGATTTAAACGACTATGGACTACATATAAAAAGTAAATAAAAAACATGAATTTTATAACATTGAAAAGTAAATTTGTGAAAGACTACATTAAAAAAAAGTAAATAAAAAAGACACGACAATCAATGTTTCTATCAAAATATCAATATCTATGGATATTTATATGAAAAATTTTGGATATTTGTGGAAAGGACACGATACCCTGTTTCCATATCTGTACTTCTGAAATATGAAAATTTTTGTGAAAACATAAGTGAAAATGTCGATTTTCCAATTCTTATATATATGTATGTGTGTGTGTGTGTGTACGTGTATACAAGCTAATATATTTTCTTGCTTTTCATTTGTAGCTTCAAAAGATGACCATAAAAAAAAGGTTAAAAAATAAGCGGTATAAAAAAATTGAAACATTTATTACTCTTCAAAAGGTTTTAAAGTTTCACATGTGGGTCCCATACCAGATTCACGTGACACCTGGACATGAGAACTGGAAATCAATAAATAATTTACTTCAGAAACTATTCAAACTCTATGTCTTGGTATACAAGAGCTATGCAATATTATCTTTGTTTGAATAATTTGAATAGTTTAAACTCTATGGAGTTTGAATAGCTTCTTATATAATTGTACATCATAAACACTCTTTATTTGTCCCTTTGTGCTTAATTGTCTTCTCTGCACATCCCATCATGGATGGAACTAGCACCAGTCTAGGATAGTCTTTGTCCTTAATGGACAGCTTAAGTGACTTTGTTTGTATTTTTACTAGTTTAAATGAAGCTTCTTTATTCACAAAAAAAAAATAAAAAATAAAAAAAGAATGACCTGATCAACAATATTTCACTCAAGGAACTGGAAGAAAACCCTAGCTAGTCCAATTTTTTTTTTTTTTTAATTTTTGATATAAGTTACTAGTCCAAAGCTTACATATACAGAGTTTAAGTAAATTATAATAAGCTGAAAAGAAAGAGAAAGAAAGGACATTAACAGAGTGGTTGGCTAACAAAACAGTGAAAAGCTCTCACATGTTATAGTAAAAAGTAAAAAGTTACTACAGTATAAAGCTCTCATATTACAATGTTTTTAACAAAAATTAATTCAAAGTATTAATTCTAACGATACTTCCCAAACACCCTATAAATGGTGGTGTAGTTTGAGGCTGACAACAGCCACAATGGTACGTGCAGGTGTTAGTATAAGATAGGCGTTAAAGGGGCTTATGACAAAAGGCCAAAATCTCAGAGATTGGGAATCTCCCTACAAGTTGCTACTAGAAATTTGAGATTATACTACCCTCATTTAATGACCTTTGATCAAATTTGAGGCGAACTATATAATCGTATACCTTAGATAATCACTCTATCCTTTATTCTTTATTTTTTAAATCTAAGTAGAGTTATAAGGTGCTTTCAAATAATTGAGTGCATTGTTTTTCATTGTATTTTTTGGCAGAATATTGTGATTTTCAAGGTAAGATGTACAATTTCGGCTTCATATCCCTAGCCATTATTTCAAGTGTTGCAAGAGATCCACAGAGTGATGTTAGAGAGCGCGCTATGTCACCTTCCACCTATTAGCTCAAGCACTGAGGGGGAAAGTATTATTTGTGCTATACAACGTTGGAAAACATTGGATGTTAACACTTGTTTCACCATGGGAGGACAAAATATTTTGGTTTGATCCCCTCAGACACCCACCATGTGATGATTTCATATCACTCGCAAGATTGTAAGTATCAATTTTTCTTATAAAATTAACTATGTTAAGTTTTACGTGATTGTGTTTATTAATTAATTTTAATCATGACATATTGTTAAGGCGTTTAACAATTGGAAGCTTCAAGCAGGAAGTGGTGTAACATTGCGATCTACCAAGACAACAAGAAAATGTAGAATATGGTTTTTTATTCTACATTTCATGTCAAATATAATTAATAATGGTATACAAGCCCTAGCAAAAAAGGAATTTTATATTCATACGGATATAAATAAAGTTAGAATTAAGTGGGTACAATTTGTAAATAGGTATGTCAAATTTAGATAGAGATAGTAGATAAATGATTATCTAAAATATTTCAAATGTAATTGATTTTGTAAAGACCATGTAATTCTAATATACATCTTTTTTTATGCAATTAGGGCCTTGTAGTAATGGATAATACATAAGATTGGCTGCCCCATTGGAAATCAAAAATTAAGGAAATTTTTTTTTTGCACGACAAATTTTCTACGATGGTTTTGGCCAAAAACCATTGTAAAAACATAACATTACACGATGGTTTTAAAAAAACAACTGTCATGTGGCATGCCATATTTCCATGATGATTTTAGCTAAAAACCATCGTGGATATTTCATCTTTTACGATAGTTTTTCAAAAAACAATCATGTAATATCTTTATTTCCATAATGGTTTCTACAAAAAAAGTCGTGATAGAGGCCCTTCAAAACACCTAAATTTGGTGCCTATACAGATATTCTACTGCGGTAAAAAACCATCGTAAAAACTCAATTTGGTATTACAATAGAGGTTTTCACGACGTTTTTTCACCGTCGTGGAAGTTTTCTACGATGGTTTAAAACCATCCTGGAAGGCCCAATTTTTAGTAGTGAGTGCATGCAATTTGCAGTCACATGTCTCCGCTTCTCATCCCATGTCCAACAATTCAACACCTGACCTCACCCTCACCCAATTATATTAGTGGAGCACACACGTATATGTGTATATATATATATATATACATATATATATATATATATATGTGTGTATGCATGTGTCCAGTGTTTTTCTATCTATCTTGTAGCCAAAGAAAGTGAAGATTTATTATAAAGAATAGAAATTTATATAATAATAACAATAATAATAAGAATAACAACAATAATAATAATATATTTATAGGGTCGCCCTTAAAATCTATGTGGACCATGACGAGCCGCATGATGTGTTCTTCAATTATACAATTTATAGGAACCAATTATTCTCCCGTAGTACAAATATTATAAGTTTTATTTCGAGTTAAGCGTATTGATATCCTCTGAACTTTAACACGTAGTAGGTAATCATATACTATATTCAGTGATTCAAGTCTCTGACAAAACATTTTGCCAAGCATATATGGTAATCAGACAAGAACATAAAATGCGAAGGGTGCGTAGCTAAGTAGGGCATTTTACCTTCTTTTCTTTTAACAGTCTAAAGCTTTGCCATGCTATATATAAATATTAACTTAGGGGTGATAAATTTGCACTTTACACATTGTGACGTAGATTATTGTCGAATTATTGTTAGACTATACTTACAATCGCCTGCTTTATTAATCTATCAGGAAGTTCTAACTATAAGATGCTTAAAAAATAATTGGACATAGAATACCACGCTTTGGATTAATTTTCAAATGGGAGAAACTCGATAACTATACAAAGGCTCAAAAGTAAATAGAGTTACTGGTTTTAGAATCATGGGATAAAATGACAAATTTGCATAAAGTTGAAATCCCTTATAACAAATCCAAATTGGTTTATGTTACATTCTGGTTGTTTAAATTATTGAATTCGCCTTTTGCGCAATGTTGTTTAAAAAATGAGAAGAGAGGATGACTAACAGGAAAGGACAAAAAGACATTCATCTATATTAATATCCCTTGTCCTCCCTATCCTTGACGAAGTCCTCCACTCACATTTTTTTTTTAAAATAAAGTAAAAATAAAAATAATGTATAAACCAATCGCGTTAGAAGCAGAGTAAAATTGAAACATCCAGCGGAGGCACTCTAAGGTTGTTTCTAATCTTGTTGTTTTATGGATTTATTCCTTTCTTCGTCGTGAATGTTCTTCATCATCAATAATTATTACTTACCATAGAGAAATTTCATATAGGAAAAATAGATAAAAGGCCTATTGTTGACTTTTTTTTAAATAAATGGCTGAACTTTTTAAAAATTAAGGAAATAACTAAACTTTTTGAAAATTAAGAAAATGACCTTTTTTTTTTATAGTCGTATATTGTTGATAAACATTTGTATATCACTGATGTATATTATTGATTAACAATAGTACATCTCTTATTAACTATAATTTATCACTAATAAATTGGTTTATCATTATTTATCGATAATTTATCATCGAGAAACTGATAAGTTATAGTGAATATATAAACTAAATAAACTATAAATGGTACGTCATGTACTGTAGTTATTAATGATGTACATTGATGTACTTCAGTATGTTAATGGTATACAAGAACGATAGTTTTCTTAATTTTTCAAGAACTTCAGCCATTTACTAAAAACAAAGGCTTTAAATGGGTCATTTACCATTATATTCCTTTCATATGTACACAAGTGGCAATATCAGGTGTGTACACGGTGTTGCTTGCTTATATAATATATATTAACAACACAGAGATAATTTCTCTTTCCTATGTCATATTCACGATTACCAAATTCTCTCTCCTCTTCTCACAGCTAGTCATTAGCTGGTCTCCTGGAGAAGCATCATTTAATTACATGATTAACTTATTAATTGGCTACCTTTATTAATTATATTACATTTACTTTCGTCATGAACTACGTAATAGAGCCCACTCATTTTATAGCTAGAGACTTCTAGTGATGAGAGGGAAGGTAAGGAGTGGCCACTACTAGTTCTTCCATTATCTTTGGATGAAAAGATTATTCTTCTTTTCGTTTTGTAATGTTCTAAGGATAAGCAAAGATAAACCTAGAAAATGAAACCCTAATCACCAGAAGCCTCTCTATATTCTCTATTAATTAAGTGGGCATCGACGAATCATCAAGGGGATTAAAAGACTCAAAACAAATACTGAAGTATGTCTTGCTTTTGGTCGGTCAGAAAACATGTATAATATATTTCTCCTCCACCAAACGTTGACGGTCCAATTTAATATTATCCATACATTTAACGAAGTATATTGAGGACAAAATTATAAGTTTCAAGCAATATATTTTGCTGTTATGTAGACGTATAATATAGTGTATTCTGAGTTTGATCACTAAGAACGTACATCATCAGCAGAAATACTAGTAAGCGCTAACCGCAATTCCATGATTTGCAATGGAAATTTTACAACCGCTTTTTTCCTTTATCTTAATCAATTCTCCATGTAGCTAATTAATATAGAACTAAAATAAATGTGGTGTTATATATAGTAATAGTGCTATATATTAAAAGACAAGAATTGAGCATACATTGCCGTTGTGATGTCACACCCCGGAGTACGGGAGATGACATAGTAGGTGACGTGGCAGATTAATTGAGTTAATTAAACAGAAATTTAATTAAAATATGAATTTTAGAATAGGAATTAATTATAAAAATGTGATAATTTTAAAACCATTTTAGAGGCAAGCAGTTACAATTTTTAAACAAATAAGAATAATAATAAAATAAACAATAAGGAAAAGATGACAAAAACTACAAAGGAATTAGAATGAGTCCCACTAACCTACATCTTGTGCACACATACAGTACTGATAATATATTATTACAACCACAGTCCAAATAAAGAGGAAGAGTTAGAAAATTACATGCCGTGATTTATATAATTCAAATAACCTACTTAGTCCCTCTACTACCCGTGAGTTCTGTCCGTGGATTCCTCTTCAAACCTAAGCTGAAATCCATCTAAGGGAAAGGTTTTGAAACAAATAAAACATGAGCGAAAGACTCAGTAGGACTATTTATTTAAAACATTTAATTTTAAAAGAAATTTCATCAATCAAGTAAATATTTAGAAAATGAACTTGAATGAGTAAATAGATAAATAAATAAATAAATATGTAAATAAGAATCCAATAAAGACTTATCTGACCAAAACAATTTATAGGTCGACCAGAAAGAATAACATTTTCTTTTTCTAGGCAAACCATATGTAAATCACCACCGTAGTGGCTCAGCTGGGTTTCGGGACCTGCCCCCAAGGTCGTACTCTACACAACCCAATTTCTGATATGGCATCATGCTCTTAAATATAATTATATATATTTCTGTCTATGATTATAAAAATCTCTTTTTACCAAATATAATCATTTACATTCATTATGTGGTTTATTATAAAAAATCACCTTAATTCTACCATTTATAAAATCAGTCGATAAAAATATATTTTCAACCAATCATTTGAAAACTTTTTGTTAAAAATTCCTTTGAGGCCAAAACATTTAAACTAGCTACCAAGGAAAAGGTAGAAGTCTTACCTCAATACTCGTGTCGGTGTCCCATACTAAAATCCTGGTCCACTATACGTTAGCTCCGCGGATCCATGTATAACCTTAAATGTATAATAACTTAGTTTATCAGTATCTAACTTGAGATATCCTATGTTACTAAATCATCTCATGGTGTCCTAGTGTGCCATTTAGGCTTATGAAATCATTTTACAAAGTCAGAATTTCAATCGGATTTCAAAATGATGAAAACGGGTGAAAAATCACAAAATTTCACCATGCTCGGTTGGCTTGCCGGTCCGCTGATTCGTAGGCCAAACTATGTAGTTTGGCCTGCTGGAAGTTTAGGTCCGGTCGGTCGAATTTTTCCAAGTTTGGCCTACCAGTCATATGAATCTGGCCTGCCAAACATGAACTTCGGCCTGCCAATCTAAAAAAATTTCAGAATTTTTCAAGCACGGGTTTCGGCCTCCCCGAGCCCAAATCTTCAATTTCAGCTTATTTTCTCAATTCTCAGGCATAGGTAATGATCATAATTGATAGAAAAACATGGTAGATTACTCTTTAATGCTTTACAACAAGTTTTAAACAAAATTTTTAGAAAAATCTAAAAATAGAGAAAAATAGAGAAAAATGAAAAATCTTGATTTAAATCCATTTTTGATCAAACAAAGTTTGTATTCTAGTTATTATAAGTTCATCTACCCTAGATTGACGGTTTTCTAAGCTTAGAAAATCTTAAATTTCAAAATACCAAGAAATTTGAAAAATTGAAAAAGTTTTAAAATTTAAAAACTAACCTCGAATTAAGGCTTTAAATCAAGCTTGTAGTTGCTAAACCATATTCCCGAGCATTCAATCCACTAACCTGAAGCTTAGGATCGATTTTTCTTTCAAAATTTTGAGAGAAAAATGAAAGAGTATAACACCCGTCAATTTTCGTGTAACAGATTATGTCATTTTAGTAACGACATTAAGTAATCATTTTATGATATATAGTGCTAACCATTTTATTTAAGTGTTATGACAGGTGACGGTCACATGAAATTGATGTGCTCAAGTGTTCATGTTATTAATGTTATATGTTTAATCATAATTTTATGATAATTTAATGTTTTGATGAATTTTGGTATATTAGGGCAGATCGGCGGGCTGAACCATTTAGTTCGGCAGGCCAAAATGACCCCCTTGGAACGGCAGGCAGATGGTATATCATCGATAGGCTGAACTTCAGGAATCGACAGGCCGAAGTAGGACATCGGCAGGCCGATGACAGCTGACGTGTAGTCAGCAGAAATTCTACAAAATTTGTGACAAGGATGATTATGTGATTGGATAATGATTTTTGATTGATTAGCATATTTATGGATTAATTTCCTCATTTTAAGAAATAAAACATTTGACTTTTGATTGATTGGATTTAATTGATTAAGGTTTCCCATTTTAAAAAGGCAAGATATGGTAAGTGAAGCTAAATTGTTGACTCTCCCTCAATCCTCTCCATTTTCCCCATGAATTTTGCCTTGATTTTAAACAGAAAATTTTGATTATTACTGTGAAGAAGAGTTTCATTTTTTTTGGAATTTCATTTCATTTAAACAATTCTTTCTCTCTCTCGTATTCTCTCTCTCTCATTTTCTCTCTCTTCATCACGTGTTCTTCTTCCTCCCTCTCTCAAAAATTCCCTATTATTATTGAGAAAAATATTACAATTTTGTGGGAGTAAATTCGAAGGAAGCTTGAAAGGGATTGTTTTAAGGTAAGAACTCACTTTTCGGTATTGCTGAAATTTTTGTTACCCAATAATCCGACCCTCATATCTTTGTCTAAAAATTTCGTTTTGCTCTGAATTTTTAATATGTTATTCATGTATGTGTTATTTACTAACCCTCAAAATTTTACCTCAATTGGATTTTTCTACGTTGAGATATGAATTTTCTTCTCTCTGTCACTCACTGCTGAATTATGCTAAACAGTAATGTTGTATTGTCTCTATGTTCCGACCCTTATATCTTTGCCTAAAAATTTCAGTTTGCTCTGAAATTTTAATATGATTTTCATGTATATATTATGTGATGTTGTTCCAAATTTCGTATCATTTGATGTTATGTAGGTTGAGTTCATAAATGTTCATGCTTTGCACCTTTTAATAAATTTTGCTGATGGGTTATGTTGCACGAAAATGTGGATTTTGTTCTAGGGGTTAATGAATGTTATTTTACAAGAAATTTGGCAAATATGTTCATGTATATGTTAAATCATGGACTGGAAAGTTTGGTGATGGTTTGATTAATAGTTTATGTGTTATGGAATTTTTATGGATGCTAGGTATTTAGACTGTTTTAATGGTAAATTTGTTGAACTTTTATTTTGTAATGTTTTTGTATGATTAAAATAATTTTATTTGGTGATGAGAAATTTTGTGCTACTGTAATTGTATGTTAATATGATGTCAAATGAATTTTGAGGTCTAAATAAGTATATTTTAATTGTTTGGCATTAATTATTGCATGTAACTCACTGTCCAAATTGTTTATGGCTATTTTTTTCTCTACATTCTAATGCACGGTTTGAGCTGTAGGAATTTATTTATGGGTGATTTTTGGATATGTTATAGTTCTATGTGTCTATTATATTTGTTAATTTTTGTAGATTTTTCTATTATATGAAAATTGATAAATGGACCTGAGTTAGGAATTGTTCACTGCCTAACTATTGCTGGCAGATTTTATGTTGAATGTTACATGACTTGTTTTAGATGCCAAATGGAATTTTTGAGACTAAAGAAAAATCATGGTAATGTGTATATATGTTAACTTTGTTCTTGCAAAATTGGGTGCTCTAATTATGTGTGTATGTTAAGTTATTAAATTTTGAATTCTTGTAAGTCAGAAATGTAATTGTGTTGATAGTTTTATTTAAATGTTTTAAAGTTAATGAAATATGTTGTAAATGTATGTTTTAAGAAATAAATATGTATGTGATGTTATATGAAATGGATGTTAAGTTGTGGTGATTAATTCATTGAAAATAAATGTTAATTGCCATTTTATGATCACAATGAGAAGTGAACACATCGAGACCGTGGCGTCGTCACCTACAAGTTAAGGTTAAGTAAGCTTATTGAGGTAAATACATTCTCACCTGCAACATGATGAATTTTATGAAAAGTATGAGTTTTATGAAAAGTTTGAAATCTATGTTCATGATGGTTTATGATGATTTTTCCTGATGAGTTTTCATGAAGTATTATTATAAAGTTTTTGAAGGCATGAAAGTTTATGCATGTTTTGATGATAATGTTTTTCAAATCATTAAAGTATATGTATATATATATATATGTACATATATGTATCACCTAAATAAGTGTCGCACACCCCAATGTTGTGTTAAGTTATGATATGATGAAATGTTAAGATGTCATGTTTGGTTTGGGATTAGCTACCCCTCTTCTCTCATGACGGCGTGCCTATGATGATGATGTTATGGTGCAACACTTGGGCCCTTAAGATAAAATGAATAAAGTTTTAATATGGACAATGTAAAGAAAGATATGTTTCCTATGAAAATGTGCCTAGTGCACTATTATGATGATGATAATGATGATGATGATGATGTTCATAAAAATGTTTTAAGTTGTGAGATTTACAATTGTACTTACTAAGCATTTGCTTATTCAAGTTTACATCATGTTGCAGATCGTAAGAGAACCATGGATTAAAAGGAGGACCAAGATAGGCGTGTAAGCTAAGCAAGATGAATTGCAAATGGAAGAGCGCCAAAGAATGATTTTATCTGATTTAAATTAAGTTTTACAAATTTGAGTATGTTTATTTGATAGACTTTTAAGATTTGAACTAGGACACTTTAACTTTATTATTTCATAAATTTTCTTCAGCATTAAAACTGTATTTAAACAAATTTTCTTTTAACTGTTCGGCCTATCGACCATTACTGGTCGGACTGCTGAAGAACTTTAATCGGCCTGCCGATTGCCAAGTATCGGCTTGCCAAACTTGTTGATTTTAAAACCTCGTTTTGCAGAGCCCCGGGCGGCCTGCCGACATCTAAAGTTCAGCTTGCCGAACTGTGTATGTACAATTTTATTAATGTTTTCTTAAAAAAAAAGTTAATTTATTTCTCTATGGTACTAACAAACTATTTACAGGATATTTATGGAAAAGCATATTGTTATAATTAAGTAAATTATAATTTCTCATAATAATAATAATTAAAAAAATATGTATGTATGGATCTTGGGTATGCTTTTCCTTTTCCAAACTATGATTTCAAATACATGATTTTATTTATTATAGTTTTACTTCAATTTATGGTTAAAAGAACGAATGTAATGACATCTGTGATGTCCATAAGGGGGCATTACAGAGAGAGAGTGTGAAACCGAGAGAGAGAAAGAGAGAGGGAGACTGACGAGAATGAGAGAAAAAGAGAGGGAGAGTGAGGTTTTTATAAAGAAAAGAAAAGCAGTTCTCAATACCACGTCTTGCACGTGGTTTTTCAATGTAGGATGTGTTGGTCATTTGACAAGTTTTTTTGTTTTCAGTATTTAAAGTAAAAATTAAAAATAATTAAGAGTGATTAAAAATCATTAAAATAACCAAATATATCATAAATTTAGAAATTCCACGAAATAATCAAATTAAGTTTAAAAAATTCATTATGGCACACTAATCCACCATTTTACATTCTAATTACACTTAATTAATTCCAGGGCATTGCATGTGAACGATAAACAGATATATATAAATCATGAGAACCACATTCCCTTGACCAATTATTGATTCATTGTTAGTTAACTCTCCACTATCAAAAGGGAAAAGTAGACAACGACAAAGAATTAAGCTCATAAAAAATTGTCGAATTAATAGAAGAATAGAATAATGAAGGTGTCACATTTACATTTTTTTTCTTTTTGAATCATTTACGTATTTGTGTGCAAATACACATCATATCCAAAAGAATAAAAAAAATAATTTGAATGATAATTTAAAAATACAAATAAGGATAAAGTCAAATGCAGGTGAGACACACTGTCATATATGAATATATAAATGCTTCCCTTTTCTATACTTCTTCTTTTTGGTGGGCAAAAGGGGTCTCCAACATTTAATATATAAGCCAGAATGGAAACAAAACCAAACAGATAATGCTTATTGGGTTATTAATTACGTTCCCTCGTGGAATAAGATTAGCTTACAATAAGTAACACGTAATTAAACGCTGCAATTGCAGATGTGGACTACGCAATTTGAACGTAGATATATTTACGTGATAAGACTAGCTAGCTAGCTGAAAAATTTACTAAATTCAACATTACCCTATTAATTTAAGTCATGCCAATAAACAAAACTTTATATATACTTGAAATAGGAATAACTAAAAAAGCCTAGCTCTTCTACTTTAACAGCTAGCTTTCCCAATATATATATATATATATATGTATATATATATAAAAGCTGTTACGTGCATTAATCTGACAATGTTGTTACCGAAGGGTGGCAATTTAAAAGCCTAGAGAGAAAAAAACTTCCAAACTCCACAAATTAGACACAGGGTGTGAACACAAATGGGATTTTCCTTGTCAACGATTTCACCTAAATAATTGACTACAAATAATATGTATTATTAATAAATTCATCTTTATACGAGATATAGACTAGAGTCTTTTACAAACGTACGTACATACATACAAACATATATATATACACACACACATATATATAGTTATGCACGCACATATATATACACGATACGTAAGTCATAATATAATATTTAACATGATGCACTACGTAAGATCCAGCATTGTCATCACAGTCATTATCATGTGTGATCCCCCCACCTCATCATTATAAATTACCTTCAATTTTTCATTTCGGAAAAAAACTCTAAATTTATTATACACAGTCTTACTATATATATATATAAGCAAAGAAACTCCCAAGGGCTTGGACAAATATTTGAAAGGACAAATACACGTGCAAGTATGAAAGTAAGGCTGTAACGTGTTTAATCCGCATAAAGATACGTTACACATTCATATCTTTTTGTCTGTGGTATGTGAAGATTGACCTCCCGAAATCGGGCGGGGCAAAGAAGTTACAGATTTTCACTCAATATAAACAAACAGGCAAATTGACGTTACCCTTGATACATGCATGCATATGAATAGTAATGTGGGAGATAGCTCCACATAGGAAGGAAAATAAAAATATAATTTCCATAGATAAACTGGAACACCGCTATAGCCATGCATATACGCGCGTAATTTCCTACTACCATTCTATTGCGTCGTGTACTTCTCATTAGCGAAAAAGAAAAAGCTAGTGCCACGTGTGCAATATGATCGGATTCTCCTGATCTCTATGATCTTTATCTTACCAACTTATATTGAATTATATATTTTTAACTTTCAAGATCTTTCGCGATAGTGCTCTACATTTAATTGCTCAATACTTGCAGGGGTAGCTGTACATATGCATACATGCATATAACAAACACGCATTTTATAAATAAGATTCAGTATTTAATGCCTACTTGCAAGGGGCACATAGGTTGACACTTGTTAAGGAAACGGGGAGAGAAACTAGATTAGAGAAATTAAGCACATCTCAACTTGGTTTAAATTCAATAAGCAACTAAGTTGAGTCCTTCTATTTTTATTTATTAAAAGAAAAATATCAGAATCTAGTCAAAAAAGCAAATAAACAAAACAACAATGTAGAAATGACAACCCCATAGAGAGAAGACAAAATAAAAAGACCGAAAATAAACAAGTCTTACCATTTTTATTTATTAAAAGAAAAATATCAGAATCTAGTCAAAAGAGCAAATAAACAAAAGAAAAATATAGAAATAACAACCCTATATAGAAAAGGCAACATAATAAAAAGGAAAATAAACATATGACTTTAACTGAAAATTTAAATTAAAAAATATAACAACTTGGATTCATGAAAAGTTTATTTAATTAAAAAGTAAATATGAAATATGTGAAAAGAAGTTATTTGATTGAAAAATAATATGAAATAGTAGTGCTAAATTAATAAATACAAAAACGTGGCAATAAAATTATTCAATATTTGGTTTAAAATGTTGAAAAGGAAGGGAGAGCTTAAATTCTAAGCTGGCAACTCAGCATAATTTGAATTATCAGTGTAGTTCCAACCAAATGCTTTACTAAACACTAATGCAAAGTATGATGATCGCTCGAACTAAGTTGAAAGTGTCACGACCAAAAACCGAGGGTAGTGACTTAGTTGAAAAAATTATTTTTGAAGATCTAGAAAGCTAAAACAATTGGAAACTATAGTGGGGCCCATAAATTTATAAAAACATTTCAAAATACTCCAAAGTCTTAAATGCTAAATAAAAAGATAAAAACTCAAATAGAAAATTTAAAATAAAAATATATGAAAATTAAATGAATGTTTATAAAATTAGTGAAAATGTAGCTGCGCAGCTTTAGTTGAAAATAAATAAAAATAATTTCAAATAACAAATAAACAGAATTTATAAAGATTCAATCCTCTATTGGGAACATTCGATTCCATGTATTATCAATGCACCAACGAAGGTTTTTGAGAAAAAGCACCAATGGGATAATGAGAAGCATCAATGACAAACCACGACACGAGGATTGATCGACTAACCTAAAAGGAGAAAGCAGGGGAGTGAGCACACAGTGCCACTAGAAAATCCACTACCCACCTCTCGGATTCTCCTTACTATCATTACACAAGATTATTATATAGTTAATAAAAAAAAATTCATAACAATATAAAAATTTATTAATTTCTCACTTTATCAAACAAATATAAAATTCAAAAATCTATAATTTGTCACTCAAATTCTTCACATACGTCCCGGGTTGTTAGTGAAGGAAAGGAAATAAAAAAAGGTTACAAAAAGTTCCATAGTGCCCCAAATGAGCACTCCATATCTATTGTGCCATGAAGGAGCACCCCATAAGAATGGACGGTACCATGATATATATGTCCGTTGTGCCCAACAAATGAGAACCCTATAGGATGTAACTCTGATAAATACTTTGGATGGCCTTAGAAATTGTTTGACGGTACCACGTAAGGTCTCAACATTTATAGGATCTAATTATAACCCATCTAACTTCTAAAACCCCATCCTAAATCATTCTATCGATGTTAGTTAGTTTTGACAAAATTTTGGCAGTACAACAACTTATTTTTCTTAAAACTAAAATTTTAAACCTACAAAAAAACAATTTAGAATTACATTGTGGTACACCTTAACTAACACACCACCCAAAGCAATTATATTATATCACATAACAAGAGTACACTTAGTATCATTCACCATTCCATCCACATCAATTATATCATTAAAAAAACTTCATTTTCAAGGCCAAGCCCATATATTGTACTATTGACCCAAATCTCACATAAAAAATAAACGTATTGGTTTTCAATGGGAATATAAAAACCAAACCCAAGATCAAAGTGTACTTAAATCAATTCAACAAGTTTTAAGTCAATAATAGTAATATTAATAACAATAAAAAAAATCATAACAACAACAACAAAAAATAACCATAATAATGATATGAATAAAAATAAAGATAATAGTAATAATAACAACACAACATTAATATGAGTAATAAGACAATAGCAACAACAACAATAGCCCACAACCATAACTACAACGACAACATTATTCATATAGTCTAACAACCAATATATTAAAATCCATATAATTCAAATTGAAATTCCAAATTTACTGGCTAATTATTTAAAAAAAATATTATGAGGGATGAGTAATAGAGTTCCTACCGATTTGGTGGCAAAGATGTTTGGTGGCAAAGAGATCTAGAATGCAATCATTTGCTGAAACTTTGAATTGCCAACTTTGCCTTCACAATTCCATCTCACAAATCCGAACCATGAATGTGTCCAAAATGTCAAAAACAGGCTAGAATGACATCTTCTCTAATTCAGTGGTCAGGGTCAACTGTTGATTGTCGTTGATTGAGAGTTGACTGACATTGACCAAGGTTGATTAACGAGGCAGCGGCAGAGATCAGTACCAAAATGAAGCACTTGATGCAAGGATCATCGTTCCAAGGTTAGTTTTCTGAGCTGGAGCTTGGTTCACTAGAAAATAGAGCAAAACCAACAAGGAGAGTCGGCGGGGGTCTGGATTTTTTGGCGATGATTTAGCCAAAGAAGGGTTGGTTCTTATTCTCCTTGATAAGAAGAACTCGATAGTGTAAACGACCAGAGGAATGGAGGCCAAATAGCACCAGAATCACGTGAAGAAATTTGAAAACTCAAACTTTTCATGACTCTCCATGATGGCCGACAGTGAATGGCGGGGCAGCGGGCTAGCGTATAAGGCTTCGGGTGGTGGCAGCCAGAGGTAGACAGATAGCATGAGGCAACCACATAGGAGCGGCTGTGTTCACACGGGAAAGAAGAAAAAAGAAAAGAAGAAAAAGAAAAGAAAACAAAACAAAAGAAGGATGAAAAGAAAAGAATGAAAAATGGGAAAAGTTGGGGTATCTGATTTCTTTTAAAATCAAAATTTATGGGTTTTTTCTATGAACCTTCTGGATAAATTTTTCTACCCCAAGTGTTTTACAAAATTCAAATTGGTCTAAAATTTTGAATTCTTTTTCAATTAAAATCATAGGTTTTACAATCTAAGCACCTTAAAAAATTTCTTCCTCGAAATTTATAAAATTCAATTTTGGTTTGTAAATTAAGCAAGTTATTTCGCATACAACTAAACTATAACCACAAGGAAACATAATTAGAATAGCCTACTATAAGGCCAGAGGAATAATTGACAATTTCAACGTCATAAAAAGCTATTTAAAGGCACATAGATTTAATATTAGGAAAGGGGCAAACCATGAACAATACCTACACAATCAAAAATCTAACCCTCTTATACACTAAGGTAACCCTCAATCAATTGACATAAAGGAATCAAAATAAATAAGCAACGCCTTTAATAATTGTTAGTCCCCTTTGTAATCTTGTTTCACTATATTAAGTACACATAACCATCAAGAGAACATATCATGCCTCATTCATATAACCCTTCACAAGTAGACATCAATAATACTAGCTTACAATTCTTAGACATACAAATTGGACAACCATTACTATCCTATGGCCATTATATTATGTCAAAATTAGAGCTTATAAGAAAACTAAATAAACAATAAAACGAAGTTAGTTGCACAACTCAGTCAAAACATAGCTTATAAGAAAACTAAATAAACAATAAAACGAAGGCAGTCGCACAACTCTTAAAATTCATGAATCAATCTTTAACTTCTCTAGCCAACATGACTTACCTAAATCAAGATCAACATTGAAAATAGTTCCTATAGATAGATGGCCATCCAAATTAAAATTAGCAAATTTCAATTTCTAAACCCATGAGGTTTCTTACTGTCCATTTGGAGAAATAGCGAACTTCCTTTATAACATCAACCCCCTAAGAGTTCCAATCAAACCCAATTACTAGGGTTCTACCTAGACATATTGATTGGTCTCATGTCCTAAAACTTTGAATACCATGTTAAATAAACACAATCAACTAGTATGTAAACAAAAGCCTCGAACAAGATTTATTTCATGCTCCCCTTACATGCTACTTTAACCCAAGATGAAGCTAAGGAACTATCCTTAATGTCTTCGTAGATGTACAATGCTATCATCCTAAAAGTGGCAAAATCAAATATCAATCAATCAGAATACCACCTCAAAATAAATTTTAATTCAAGAACTAATTAGTATCACACAATTTAGCGGTGCAGAGTTATTTGACCCCCTTAAAACAGGTTTCATCTTTCACAAGTTATATCAATAAGCAAAACTAAAGCTTAACATCAAGACCAATAAAGGTTAGAAAGGTAGCATTTGATGTATCAATCCCCAACTAGATAACAAAACGTTTGCTATCCTAAACCAGGACTCATAATTAAATTGAATAAATTATTTCAATCAAATGGAACATAAAATCATATGTGAATTACCCAAGGAAGTGAGTCAACCCTCAAACCATGACTAGAAATTCTCAAATTCAACTTCAAGCTTAAGCAAAACAATGGAATTTCCATTTTTACACAATATAGTAGATATCAACCAAAAACTAAGTCCAATCTTTGCAATTTATTTCCTATCCTATAGTTACTACATTCCAACAAAAATCTCCTTTTACCAAAAGTCAATAAGAGATCAATTTGCATCGCATTCTACATTCTCGTAATATATAATGCTTAAATCCACAACCTCAGTCAAAATCTATCCCTCACATGTCACTATAACAATATACTAAAAGCCCCAAAATTGCATAATAAAATGCCAAAGCAAGCCATATAAGTAATGTCCTAATCGGATTGAATATGTTTTAGGAGGACCTTATTGTCATCGCCTAGTTATAGGGGGTAAATTATTCAATCTTCCATAAGCATATGCCCTACCACACGAGAACTTACCTCATTCAAAAGATTTGAAGCTTAGAACTAATAACATAGAGAAAGTTAAACTAAATTACTCTTATCGACTGTTTTCCTAAGATACTTCCTGATCCAAAATAACGAAGCAACCACAATATACTTACTAATTATCCTATAACTTACAATAGAGAACAATCTAAAAATGAAATAAACAAATCCCAACCATAATCCTCCAAACTAAAATGATATCCTCAAACCAAACCACTAACACAATAAACTATGTTACATCAAGGCCTAGAATTAAAAATGTCCAAAACTCACTCTATATACAATGCTTAAACTAAAACAAATCCCCTACATTGAACTTCCAGTTGATAACCAAGATCTAATTAGTCCTTAATACTCATTCCTCAATATCATAATCACCACTCTATGATTATTCATATAAACTTTTCTCACTCCTCTTTCCATAACTTGATCCAAACCAATTCGTCCAAAACCTATAGACCCATAGAGTGAAAGACCTGTTAAGGAAATTCTAAACCTATATCTGTTGATCCCAATAACATTATACAAACCTATCAAGTCAAAGTAAACCAAATGTAAGTGACAGGCCAATTCAGTCATACTGTCAAAAAATAATGCCACTCATATTCATCCATTTCAAATAAAATTAAAATCTTCAAGTTTCTATAACTACTCCAAGAAATAATTTCAAAATTCATAACCACCATCAAGATTTTCCTTGACACTCATGTTATCCAATAGTATCCACAGACCTAATACTTATCTAGTCCCAAAAGCCAGAAGTTCAAAATATCACTCATTAAAAGACTAAAAAATATATAATTTCAAAACCATGACTGTCAATATAAGTTTAAAGGACAGGTCTTTGAACCATGAATTTCAAAAACACCATTATCATTATCTTTCTCAAACCCAAAATAAAATGTTTTTGCAGCAATGAAAAGCTCTCAACCACCTATTTAGAAAAAAAAAAAAAAGTTTTGGGTTGTATGATATAAAATGGTAATGATTAGATCAAATGAATATCATAATGGTGAATAAGTAGGGAACTTTGGGGAACTATGACCCCAGAAATTTCAACTTTTCTCAAATATGAATTAAAACTAGAGTAAATGAGGAGAATCAAGGCACATAAATTGCAACCTAACTTGTCGTTTATCAATAAAATAATTGACACAGAAACGCATAGGGGAAACACAATAAGTAAGAAACAAAATTTGCAGCAAATCTCATTCAAATATATGCTTGGAAAAAACTTGCAAGAAATCTTTTAAGTTAAATGACACTCCTCATATATTTAACAAGGTGACTCAAGGGTAAAGAATGTAATACTATCTTAAAACAAAGATATAGAGTGGAACAAAATTTGAATCCTTACTGTGAAAACAGGATAGAAACTTCAATAGAGATTTCAGAGTCAAGAAGACATACTTCAAACTCATTAGCTTGATAGATTGGTACATGGAGTTCATATTCTTATTGAAACAGCTTCCCTGTAGTTGACTCAAACCAACCAAAACCCAACAGGGTAAATTTTGAGAACCTTAAAACCATCAATCTAATACCTTAATTGTCACGACCCAAAACCAGGGGTAGTGTCTTAATTGAAAGAATTATTTTTGAAGCTCTAGAAAGCCAAAACACTTGAAAACTGTATTGGGCCCCATAAATTTATAAAAACAATTCAGAATGATCTAGAGTCTTAAATGATAAATAAAAAGATAAAACCCAAATAGAAAATTTAAAATAAAAATATACAAAACTTGAATGAATATTTATAAAATTAGTGAAAATACAGCTGCATAGAATTAGTTGAAAATAAACAAAAATAGTCTCAAATAACAAATAAACAAAATTTATAAAGTTGAATTCTTTATTAGGAGCATTCAATTCCATGAATCATCCATGCACCAACGATGATTTTTGGGAGAAAGCACAAATGGGATAGCGAGGTGCATCGACAAAAAGCCATAACCTGAGGATCAATTAACTAACCTAAAAGGGGAAAGTAGGGGGAGTAAGAACACAGTACCCACTAGAAAATCCATTACCCACCCCTCGATTGTTCCTTACTATTGTTGCACAAGATTCTTATATAGTTAATAAACAAAGTTTTCATAACAATATAAAAATTTACCAATTTCTGAAATTCTAAAAACTGTAATTTGTCACTCAAATTCTTCACACACATCATGGGTTGTTAGTGAAGGAAAGAAAAGAAAGAAAGATTACAATAAGTTTTGTCATGCCTCAAATAAGCACTCCATGCACATTGTGCCCCGAAGGAGCATCCCGTAAGAGTGGCGGCCGTAAAATATAGATGGTACCAAGGTATATATGTTTGTTGTGCCCAACATATAAGCACCCTGTAAGGTAAAACTTCAATAAACCCTTTAGATGGCCTTAGAAATTGTCCGACGGTGCCGCTTAAGGTTTCACATTTTTAGGATCTGGTTATAACCTATCTGATTTCTATAAACCCATCCTTAATCATTCTACCCACATTGGTCAGTTTTTAACAAAAGGTTTGGCAGTATAACGGCTTATTTTTCTTAAAACTAAAATTTTAAACCTGAAAGAAAATAATTTACAATTACATCATGGTGTGCCATAACTTGAAGACATACCACCTAGAGCAATTATATTATATCGCATAACAAGAGTACATCCAATATCATTCACCATTTCATCCACATCAATCTTATCCTAAAAAAAAAAAAAAAAAAAAAAGCTCCATTTTCAAGGCCAAGCTCATATATCATACCATTGACCCAAATCTCAAATCAAAAATAAATGTATAGGTTTTCAACGGGAATGTTGATGCTTACCATAGTATGGCGGTGGATCAACACCATGTACAACTGCATACGGTGGACAACTCTTCTCTACTTGTCTCTGCCTGCTAGGGTGGACCTACAACAAGAGGAGGGATGCTTTAGAGGCAAGAAAGAAGCGGGTTAGTCAATCAACAAGGGCTCTTTGACACTCAAGGCAGGCATTGCTTGGTAAACAACAGGAGCTAGTTAAGTAGGAAGGAGCATGCTTGCCTGAATGCAATAAATGTGCTCTATTTATAGATTGCCATTTAGACCGGGTGTTAGGTGGATTTTGTCCATGACCCGTGTATCACATCAAGGCATGTCAAAAGGCAAAAGACAAGTGTCGTGCCCTCCGTCGATGGATTGCTTCCTATCTGACAGCGAGTTATCCACCATCTATTGGCTAGTGATGGCGAGTAAAAGGAATTTGACTCGAGTTGGTGTCTGACTCGAGGAGACGACTAGTTATGGCGCGACTCGAAGGGCCCTAAAAAGCACCTAGAACAAGCGATCTGGGCTTATCAAGATTGGATAATTACTCTTAGTGGCTCCTGTCGAGCTGGTTTGCCAACTACCTGGAGTAAGGCTCATCGACAATGGCACTAAGCTCACCCCCAACACTAGCCCCTTAGTTCACCTGGTTGGTGCTTGGTAGGGTGGACTACACCGAAAGGGTAAGGTCGATTAAGGATGAAGCCTAAGCGGTGTCCTAAGGCAGCACGAGACGGAAGGTCACACGATGAAGATCAGAGGGACACGTGTCAAATTATGACCGGGTGTTTCCCTAATAGGCGTAATCATTACGCCTATTTGTTTTCTACGCTTGGGTTTCATGCCTGAGGCGACTATAAATAGGGCTTTACTCCCTGTCATTTTCACGTGCAATCAAGGCCACACTTCGCGACTCTCGAGTTTTAGCTGTGAACTGTAATTAACAATCTGAGAACTTTTCTTTCTCAAACTTCCATAACTCAATTAGGTAATTTCCCAAGAAGCATATGAAAACATGAGTGATCTTTTGGGCTCTTAAAATGTAAACATTTCTTGGTTAGACAACAATGCCAATATCGAGGAGTCGACCTCCGTAGAGGTTGACATAGAAGGATTATCACTGGTGCTGGACGGAGTAGGTCGACTAGCCAAGATATTAAGGGGTTGACTCTAGGACAGTACCCAAGCAAGAGTTCCTTGACTTGCTGGACGGAGGGCACCCGGTGAGACCGTGTAGAGGCTAGGATTCCTATATCGAGGCGGCCATCGTTGGCACGTCTTGAGTTATTACCCAAGAACTTGCTGAGCTAGAGGCAACCGTTAATGTGCTGAGTACCTCTGGTTGAGACGCCAGGGTCCCGATCCAAGTCATGGGTCAGGTAACCATCAAAATCTCCAATGAGTAGCAAGCAGCCAAGAAGGCAGAGCTCAAGGAGAGCGCCATCAAGGATGAGGCTGAAAGAGTCGTAGTTACCCAAGTTTGGGGGGTGACTGCTTACCTTGTATTCCAGCTTGGACAGACATCAATAGCGGCTTACTCTAGAGCAATAACAGAATCCGGGCTCGAGGACGTACGCCAAGAGTTTGACATCCCAGACGAAGTTATCCTCATTATTCCCAGAGAGAACGATTCACCCCTGACTTCGCTTGAAGGGTGTATAACATTATACGTGGAGTTCTTTACTGCTAGGCTGCGCCTGCCTTTCCACCCATTTCTTCGTCAAGCACTTAACGACCTAAATGTCTACCTTACCCAGCTAAACCTGAATAGTTATAGGTCACTGATCAAAATGTACGTGCTGTGGTGGTACCACCAGGCTACTGAGATGTCGTGGGAAGCTTTAAAGCAAGTATACAAAATAAAGAAGTTTCCCTGATAGTTTGGCTGGTACTATGTCACCGGCTTCAGAAAAAACTTCATCTTGGGTAACCCCGACTTGGACAAGCTTTGGAAGTTTGAGTGGTTTTACATTGGGGGAAACTACCTAGCCCGGGTCAATGAGGCCGTCCTTGAGGACCAACTTGTCCTGAGGACATTTAAGTAGGGGCAGGTGTGATCCAAGAGGCTGTGGGCACCGAGCCACATCATTAGGGCAGTGGAAGACCTGTTCGACAAGGTCCATAAGGCAGCAGTCATTCCTGCTTAGGATAAAGACCTTTCCCATTATGGCTAGTTTGGGGAGTCTAGCAAAACCAATTCTCCTTCCAACATCCAACTTGCCTGGTCAACCGGGCAATTGACAGTGGCAAGGCCGAGCATTGCCAACATCCTAGGGCCGAGCACCTCTAGATTTGGGTGGCCAATGAGTGAGCCATCATCGTCCAGTATCAAGGACTCGTCGAATGGCTCCTTCGATGTGAGGCCACCTGTAGTAGACGAGGACCTCATGGACGTTATTCGACTCTTGTAACCGTTGGGCTAGCTCTAGATTGGAGGTGAGCTCTGAGTTTTCTTTTGTGCCAAGCTTGGCTTAACATGGGAGATTTTCTTGGTTCTTACTATAGATATATCTTCCCAGCCGAACACCCAAGAAGAAAGGCAAGCTCTGATGGAGTGCCTTCACCATTCTAAGGGAAAAGTAATGGTCGGGTCCAAACAAAAGAGGACTTTGAGACTAGACGTCGAGGTATGAGTGGCCATCACAAACTGAGCAACCACCTAGACAGTCCAAGTTGTTCACCCACATCCATCGATGAGAACGGGGCTTCATCGAGCCAGATCCAACCTCCTGTCGTTAACACCGACGTGGTGCATCCCTTAAGAGATCCTCCGAGGAGGTGACCACATTAACGTTGCTATATCCTCAACCACCTTGATGAAGCTGTTCTTGAGGAGTCATTCTTGGAGAACCTCCGAGGAGAAGACTTTGAAAGCCTGTCGAGCCTAGCCTTCCACTCTATTACCAAGGTGAGTTAAAAAATTTTATACCGAGCTCCATTTGACTTGTCACATTTTTCATGTTCTAACCTCCATCTTCTTAGACGTGCGCGTTCTTAGACCTGGCCTACATAGCCAGGTGGAAGGAACTTAACTTGGAGAAGGAGAAGCACAAAAAGACTACCCTCAAGAAGGACAAGGTCGAGAAGGAGCTCGATGCCAAGAACATCAAGCTAGAACAAATCAAGGAGTTTCTTTCTCAAGCCGAGGATAAGGCCAAGAAGGCAAAGGAAGAGGTCAAGTAGGCCAAGGCGGCAACGGAGCTGGCAAGTAAGGTGGCCCGAGGAGCAAAGAATGAGGCCGACCAGTCCTAGGACGAGGCCAACTGCCTTGGGGATCAGTTGCAGGCCCTATAGTCTGAGCACCAATGACTCCTAGAGGAATTGCCCGACCATCTCGCCCAAGCTGTGGAGGAGTTTAAGGTGTTCCCTGAGTATGCCGACTACTACCACTTCAGGATGACCAACCTTCGAGATTATCTTATTAAGAAGCATCCCGAGGCAGTGGACTTCGACTGGTTGCTCATCGTCGAGCCAGAGCAGGGTAAGGCACAATAGCTCGAGCCAAAGGAAGTTGTCGAATTTGAGGGGGACGATGACCAGAGCAGCGATGGTGGTGAGGATAATGCCAAGGATAGGGCCCAGGCTTTATTCTGTCTCTTTTCCTTCTTTTTTTCTTTCTTTTTTTTTTATCTAGGCTCTAGAGGTGCCCTGTTATTTGTACCTCCCCACTACTTCTTGCAATGAAATTTTTGTTTTTCTCCAAGGTTATCGCTTCTTGGAATTTTCCTTTTAATTTGGATCTTTAAATTATTTTCCAAGTGCGATTGTTTTTAGATGAAAAATTTCATTGTTTGAAAGCATATGGGGCTCCTTGGGAATGAAGTTTGAACCTCGTTTTTTAGAGTTAGATGCTTCTCGGGAGAGGGATTGAGTTGGAAATCCTTCCAAGTTGGATGTTTCTTGGAAGAAAAAATTTTTGAATATGGATTCTAAACTCGCATTTTCCCAATTCCATCCTCATCGAGTTTAGCATCTCAATAACAAAATGTCTTACTTTTTCAAGTTAAACATTCCTTAGGAAGAAACTTCCTCAGAAAAAGACTGTAAGCATTATCGAGTCTAGTCGAGCAAAGAATGTCCATTTCTTGGTCTAGTAGAGCACAACGGCATGTGTTACCCTATACCCTATCGCCTCCCTTAGACATGTTTAATTCCTTTGAACTTTTGTAAGTCTAATGTTGGTCGGGCATGGTTATGCTACGGCGACTATGTTTGGGTGGCCTGTGCGACGACAAACTAATGATTGGCTTTATGCCAACCAGCCCCCCTAGTTCGGTTGTTCGGGGTGACTCTCCCTCTTTGAGAGTTAGTGTTTGGTCCCCTGAACTAGAGTTATGGCATCCCTCTTCGGGGTTATATCTTCCTTTACATGCATTACTCAATGGAACAATGTAAGAATTAAAATTTTCATTTATGTATGTATATAAGGATGACTAAGCAAGTTGCCCTCCATATCTGATAGTTTGTAAGTGCCTGGTCGGACAATTCTGACGACCTTATACAATCCGTCCCACTTTGGATCGAATGACCCGATCTCAGGCTGCTGAACAATGACCTCTTTAGCACTAAATCTCCTACTTTGAAGCTCCTCGGTTGGACCTCTTTGTTATAGTACCGAGTAACAACTTGGTTCTGGGCTATGTTATGAATTGTAGCACTATTCCTCTTCTCCTCGAGCAAGTCAAGGTCGGACATCATAACCTCGACATTTCAAATTTCTTCGTAATGCTCAACCCTAAAGCTTCGCAGTCTAACTTTAGTTGGGATGATAGCCTCACCTTATATACGAGGGAGAATGGAGTCTTTCCGATGGCAGTTTAGGCTGCTGTTCAATAAGCCCGAAGCACCTATGGGAGCTTGTCGATCCATGCCCCCTTGAGGCCCTCGAGCTTTTTCTTCAGATTGTCTTTGATTTTTTTATTGATAACTTAAACCTACCTATTGCTTTACGTGTAGCTCGAAGAGGAGCAGACCTTCTTAATTCCTAGATGCTCGCATAGGCGAAGGAGACTTGAGGATTTAAATTGCTTTACGTTGTCGATCACAATGGTATATGGGATCCCGAACTGGCAAATGATGTTTCTCTATACGAAATTTGTGCACTTAGCCTCGGTCATGTTGGTACATGGCTCTACTTCCACCCATTTGGTGAGGTATCGATGGCCACAATGCAGCATTTAAATTGAGACCAGGCTGGAGAAAGGGCTCCGATAAGGTCAATGGCCCACTTGGCAAAAGGCCACGCCTATATTACCGAGGTGAACGGCTCGACATAGTATCCAGGCATCCATACAAATTGCTGGCATTGAAGACATTTGCGCGTGAAATCCTTGCAGTCCTGCTCTATGGTCGGCTAGTAAAATGCTTACCATAGTATGGTGGCAAATTAACACCAGGTGCACCCACGCACGATGGACAACTCTTCCCTGCTCATCTTTGCATGTTCTGGTGGACCTACAATAAGAGGAGGGACGCTTTAGAGCCAAGAAAGAAGCGGGTTAGTCAATGAACAAGGGCTCTCTAATGCTCAAGGAAGGCATTGCTCAGCAGAGAACGGGAGCTAGTTAGATGGGAAGGAGCATGCTTACCTGAATGCAATAAATGTGCTATATTTATAGGTTGCCATTTGGATTGGGTGTTAGGTGGGTTTTGCCCATAACTCGTGTGTTACATCAAGGCGTGTCAGAAGGCAGAAGATAAGTGTCGCGCCGTCCGCCAGTGGATTGCTTCCTATCTGACGACGAGTTGTCCACCATCTGTTGGCCAGTGATGACGAGTAGCAGCCTACTTGCGAGTAAAAGGAATCCGACTCAAGTTGGTTTCTAACATGAGGAGGTGACTGGTTGTGGCACAGCCCGAAGGGGCCTAAAAAGCACCTCAGATAGGTGATCCGGGCTTATCAGGATTAGATATTTGCTCCTAATGGCTCTTGTAGAGCTGGTTTGTCGACCACTTGGAGTAAGGCTTCTCGACAGTGGCGCCGAGCTCACCCTCAATAGGGAATATAAAAACCAATCCCAATATCAAAGTCTACAGAAATCAATTAAACAAGAAGTTTTAGTTATTAATAATAATAATAACGATAATAAAAATAATAATACTAACCATAATAATGATATCAATAAAAAAATAGTAATAATAATAGTAATAATAACAACACAACATTTGTATGAGTAATAAGACAATAACAACAACAATAGCCAACAATCATAACTATAATGATAGTAGTATTCATATAGTCTAACAACCACTATATTAAAATCCATATAATTTAAATTCAAATCCCAAATTTATTGGCTAATTATTTAAAGAAAATATTACTAAGGATGAATGATAGAGTTTCAACCAACTTGGTCGACGACATTTGACGACAAAAAGATCCAAAATGCAGTCGTTTGTTGAAACTTTGAATTGCCAATTTTGCCTTTAGAATTCCATCTCGCAAATTTGACACCATGAACATGTTTGGAATGTCAAAAATAGGGCAAAAGGACATTTTTCTGATTTGATGCTCAAGATCAACCATTGACTGTTGTTGACTGAGTGTTGACCAGCATTGACTAAGGTTGACCGGGGAGGCAGCGGTAGAGATCGGTACCAAAATAAAGCTCTCGACAAAAGGATCACCGTTCCGAGTTTAGTTTTCCAAAATGGAGCCTAGTTCACCAAAAAGGGGAGCAAAATCGGCAAGGATAGGTAGCAGGAGTTTAGATTTTTGGCAATAATTCAGCCTTAAAGGGGCTGAGTCTTGTTTTCCTCGATGAGGGAACTCGTTAGTGCAAACCGCCTAAGGAACAGAGGTCAGACAATGCCAAAATCATCTGGAGAAGTTTGAAAACTTCAAACTTTCCATAGCTTTCTACGGTGAACGATGACAAATGGCGAGACAACGGGTTGGTGACTGGGGCTCCTGGTGGCGGAGGCCAGAGGAGAACAGACAAGATGAGGCAGCCATAGAGGAGCTGCTGTGTTTGCATAGGAAAGAAGAAAAAAGGAAGGAAGAAAAAGAAAAGATAAGAAAACAAGGAAGAAAAGCAAAGAAAGAAAAATGGGGAAAAGTTGGGGTATCTAATCAAATTATGTATTTTTTTATGAACCTTCTAGATAAATTTTTCTTCACCAAGTGTTTTACAAATTTTAAATTGACCCAAAATTTTGAATTCTTTTTCAATTAAAACCATAGGTTTTACAAAAAGTATGATGACTGCTTGAATTGTGTTGAACTAGAATAAACCAATCAAACTAATATACTATGATATTTTATGCCTGAATCCCAACTTTAGTAAACGCAACGTTCCAATATATCACCTCGTAAACCAAGGAGGCGAATCCAATATATATATAGAAATGAAGAAATATCTATATATATATATATATATATATATATTTCTTCACTTCGGCACAGAATATATACCAAAACTTTGGTGAGACATCCTCTTAAGAGATTATAGGTGATAAGTTTCCAATTCATATAGTGATTCTATATTGTATAACTATTGCTTGTAACCATATATAGCAAGAATAATCAATACATGATAATTTTGCTGAGCTGGATAACATGCAATGTGTACTCAGGAGAAGGTAACCCACCAACAAAAAAATACAAGCAGATTCCAAAAATACTAGGCAGAAGAAGAAACACGTTTAGTACAAGATATATAGCCAAAAAAAAAGTCGATCAATGCCGAAAGGTTCTTTTGGCCAAAAAATCATAATAAATCATAATGGAAATATCTGTTGTTGATTATACCACATTTAGAATTTGATTGATTCCTCTCTCTAGTCTTTTCACGTGGCTAGGATATAGAATTTGAATTATTTAGATTTTACATGGCGTCTAGGGACCACACTGGTCTGAGAAAGATGCTATCGTGACTGGGTCATGACTGGGGTCATCCTTGCAGACAAAAAAGAAAAAAAAATACAAATAAATAAATAAATAAAGACTTATTAACACTAACGGCTCCTAAAATTTAAGGTCTCCCTCATTTTGCTCTTGAACTTTAAAAATAACTGCTTTACTCTTTGAACTTTTAACACTCCTCACTTTGCCCCTGAATTTTTTAAAATCACCTTTTCGCTTTTAAACTTTTAAAGATCCTTACTTTGTCGCTTCAATTTCAATTGTCTGTTCATGAAATTAAGCCCATCTGATTTGCATAGGGATCACTTGAAAGTGTAAAAATAAGATTTTATCACTCCTAAATTTTATTTTCTATTTACACTCTCACTTGACACTTTGGTTTTGTTTTCTTTTTATTTGAACTCTCATTTAAGAAGAGCTTGCCTACATATTTTTTCTAATTTTTAATAGGTAACTTATTTAATAAGTCGATATTATTTGCTAATATCTGAATTTGAATACTAAAGAAGATAAGTTATACATTAAATATGAGGAGATATTGATGAATAATATCAAGAAGAAATACAAACCCTTCTTAAATAAGAGCAGATGAAAAAAAATGTTAAATTAGAGTGTAAACTTGAAATAAAACTTGATATTGACAAAAATCACATTTTTAATTTTACAGGTGATCTATATGAGAATCACATGTATTCAATTTTGTCTATTTGAAAGGAAAAATAAAAATAAGAGACAAAATGAGGAGCTTTGAAAGTTCAAGAATAAAATGGTGATTTTAAAAATTTGGGGAGCAAATTAAGAAGTTTTAAAAGTTTAGGAGATATAGTGGTGATTGTTAGGGCTTAGGGGACAAAGTAAAGGAGACCTTAAAGTTTAGGGGCCATTAATATTCATAACCTGTAAATAAATAAATAAACAAACTTGCCAAAAATAGAGATATTTAATAAGATTATTTATCTTTGTATACCATGTATTTTTTGTTTACTCAAATAGTAAATCATTCATTTTTAATATCATCAAATTATACCACCAAATTACATTTGATGTATAAATTTATACGTATGTTAGTGAACCCACTAACTTAACCTCAAAATATTTAAAATACCCCCAAATAATAAATTTTAAAAATTACATTAAAACATAAAAACCTAACATGTTCTTAAAAAAAATTAAAATTCTATCTCTACCGATGGCCCATCACAAGCCTCACCTCCACTTCCCATTCCCTTGTCCTTTTTCTTTTACCAGCTTCGATATATTGCACATTGGTTTGAAATTTTGATCTATGTTTTGGCTACATAGTTTTACTTTATATTATATCCTAACGATGTTCTCTCATTTTTCTATTTTGGGTTTTCTTCGAGTTTAGTTTCTAAATTATCGTTAGGGGATTTCGTTTCAATAATTATTCTTTCTTATTTTATTCATTTAAGAGTATTTTAGATATTTTTCAGTTGAAATCAAGTGTATAATGTGAAAAAAGTATAGATTTGTATATTAAACGTAATCTCATGATATACATTTAATGAGATAAAAATTGAAGGTATATTTTTTTAAATAAACCTAAAATTCAAGATGGAAAAAGGTAAATGACCCTATTTAATAGTGGAGTTAACAACGCACATGGTTCAGTCTCATCGGGCCTTGTTTTCTTGATGTATCCACTTGACATGGCAAGGAGAAAAAGCGATCAGATTCTTGGCTGTTTTAGAAGATAAGCCAGCATATGCCCAATTTAATTATATTTCACAGTCATGTGCATATTAAAGTGCTTTGAGGACATGTTTAAGCATGTTTTGAAGGGTCAGATAAACAGGTTTTCTTGCATTACGTGGACCATATCTTAATGAGGCCGACATGTTTAGTGATATATCAATTCTAACAATAAAAGCAAACAATCATTGACATCTCGACTCTTCTTTAAGTCCATGACTGACAATTTTAATGCTATAGCTCAAGTACTAGATTTTTATCATGTTATTATCAATGAATGGATTTAGACAGAAAGCACGCCATGCATGCACGATCTTGCTTAAGATCCATTGTTTATACATACATACATACACACACACACAAACATAGATATATATATATATATTTCTGAATTCTGTGCCTAAATATAAAACAAACTAGCAGTTATCATACATTCATTAATTTAAAACGAGTGTTTAAAGATGCCAATTGGTTCTTTGATCACAAAAAAAAGGAATACAAGAAACTATTAAAAAAATTCGTTAAAAACATTGATTGTTATATATTGTTGGCATAATAAATCAAATGTTACAGTCCCTGATCTTAAATAGGAGTATAATTAGATGATCCCAGTTTCCTCTATTTTAGCTAGCCTCAACAATTTGGCTTATCTAGCAGCTTAAATTAATCAGGATATAATTGATTTCAGCAAGGTCTATAACCTTAATTAGAGTTAATCCATAACATTACCCTTCAAGATTAGAAACGCTTATTTTCACAAGGCAACAGATTAATGTTCGTAGGTTTGTGACAAGTACAGCTACTGCGAGATATACTATACAGCCCGGCCAACATGTACAGCAAATAAAAAAAAATAAAATAATTGCAGGAAATCTTATCAAAGGTAGAGGCAAAGCCATCTCACCTGGATTAATATGTGTGTATGTGTATATGTATGGGTAAATATATAAATATAATTTATGCAGAAGAAGGGACAAATTATTTGAGAAACTTTTTTGTCAAATCCACAAACAAGATTTTATTCCACATGCAGTTTTCCGCAGACCTACGTATGCATACCAGTTTTTTTTTTAAAAAATAAAGGAATATTTAAATAATATCATATTTTGGTAAAGAGTTTCTGCCATAGGAGCAATAGGCGCATAAAAACTACTTTTGGAAGAGTCCTTGCCGCGAAGCAACGTCAACTATATGTGATATACTTAATCTCATATGAGCCTGCATATGTGGAAGAAACAAGAATTTTAATATTCAAACTTAGAATATGTATAGGAGAAATGTCAAACAAGAAATACTAGCGCATTTTACGTTGAAGAATTTGTGGGTAGAACAAGAAATGGAGGCTAAGAAAATCTAGAAATATAAACGGGTTTTAATAGACAGATGAAACGTCTTCTGCTACATTGCTATTTCTCACATTTAACCTGTACTGTATTTTTTCTTCTTAGGAAATGTTGTTTGCAATTTTGGTCATCCATATCAAACTGGAGAATGAGTAGGGGGCAGAAATATCAAATTTTATGGGGTTTAGACGGGCTTTTTACCAAATGAAACAATTTAATGCTATTGTGCAAGATTTATTCAAAGGGATCTCCCACATGGGTTTTATTAGGAAATTCCAAAAATAAATTTTATCTATAGTCTGGAGATTGGAGAGTGGTTGTTTTGCCAGTATTTCCGGACAAAGAAGAAGATTTTGTAAAGATATGCCTGCTAAATAGCATGCCTCTTAAAATAAACATCGCGCAATTTGCTTCTTTCTGTGTTATTTGTGCAAATTAATAATATACCACAGGCCAATCGTTGTTAGTGTATTGGAGAATAAAACCATAACCATGTTTTATGTAATTATAACTCAAATGCTTGCACATTAAAAACAAGTGATTTGAATAGGAGATCATACGTGTGTCTAATGCACAATACTAATTTATGCACACGTCTGATATAATAAAGCTTAAAACAATAAAGAAACATTTTTTCCTGAATTGTAAAGCATATACCAAGCGCAACTCGGTGGGGTAAACTTGAGTTTCTATAGACTAAGAGAGCGCAGGGGATTTTTATTGGGAAAGTAGTCTTCTTGGCTAGTATTTGAGCCTTACTTAACTCCAACCTATTGGGGTGGGAAGGTGGCAAAACAAAAGACACAAGGATCGGTCGTTGAGATAAGCCACCTTATAACGGAGATATGCTATACTAGCTAGTTTTGTCCAATTAAATGCACCCAGTGCTAAATAGACTACGAATGTGGTCTAAGTGGAACTTAAAAACATGATATAATGCCCATTTGAAAGCAACAATAAAATATCTAATAAAATCAAAATGTTCTTATAATATTTTTCTTATTTTATAATTTGCCTCAATCATCTTATTTCAACATAAAAAGAAAATGAGGAGCAAGGAATGACAGAAAACAAAAAGGCAGAGAGAGAGAGAGCTGAAGAATGTGCTGGGGTAAGTCCCGAGCAAGCTTGAATAGATACTGAGCAGTTGTTTGGGGAGACTTCTCGAGCAGTTGCTTAGGTTAAGTACAACTAAAACAAAAAAAGAAAAAAAAAAGAGGAAAAAAATACAGGTATGAAAAACCAAGAGGGAGTAGCGACCAAGCTCATCTCTACCTTGGACACAACATTAATTTAGGTTAATGGACAGAAAGCAACACCATCAAACTTGCAGAGCATGGAAGGAAAACAAAGTAGTTAGAATGAGGAGGAAGACTAACCAGAAGAATGGCTAGGAGAAGGCCCGCATGTTCGCCAATAACATTTTTAAAAGCAAAGTTACCAAAAGATCAGCCAATGGGCGAAAGCAAAAGCAATTAAGAGACAAAGATGAGTAGTTCTGTTTCCAAAAGATACTAGAGATTTATCATGGAAAGATTCACTATGAGGATGCCTACACTTAGGTCACATCATCATTAATCAAGATATATGGCTAAGCACATGACGAGACGCAAAACTCAAGTTGTCTAAGCTCCAAAATTTTCAGAATAATAATGCATTTTGAGTCCATTAGGTAATTAAAGTTAAAGGAGGTCAAGTTGAAATCCAACAACAAAAACAACGATTGTTGGCAAGATGTTAGAATATCTTAGTATATTGCAAATATGACTCTTGATTAATGTAGACTCATTATCTATATATATCGAATCTATAGCTCTTTCGTAGAGTTAATAATATTCTCTTATAAGCATTATCCTATAGTTGGAAACTAAAGCACTCAACTATTTGGATACATATGTGTAACTGAATAGTATACTATTTGTATTGATTATGAATAATAAGTATTCCAATGGTAAGATAATAGAACATAAGATAAAAATAATCCGGAAGGTTAAATGAAATTTTACCCTTAAGCCAATTGTGAATATCTTATGGAGATATTATACATTATATTATTTCATGAACAATAAAGTTATTAGAGTGTCATAATTGATATATAGTTCAAAAGTGCAGCTCAAAGCTTTTAATGAAATATATAAAATACACATGTTAGGAATATGATATTTTATAATTATAGGAGCTTGATCTATATATGTTAATCAGGTCTCCTTTGCAAGCTCGTAATATTTCCTATAATGATACGGCATATTTTTTCTACAGATTAGTAACTTATGTTATTTATTAGATTGGCTGAAATTTGATTGATTGGATTTAATAATTCATCTTGGTTTATTGATTGAATTAATTTTATGAATTAAATAAAAATAAACATGTTGAATTATTTAAAATAGATTTTATTGGTATGAGATTATCTACATATAAATCTTCTACAGATTAGTAACTTATGTTATTTATTAGATTGGCTGAAATTTGATTGATTGGATTTAATAATTCATCTTGGTTTATTGATTGAATTAATTTTATGAATTAAATAAAAATAAACATGTTGAATTATTTAAAATAGATTTTATTGGTATGAGATTATCTACATATAAATCTTCTACAGATTAGTAACTTATGTTATTTATTAGATTGGCTGAAATTTGATTGATTGGATTTAATAATTCATCTTGGTTTATTGATTGAATTAATTTTATGAATTAAATAAAAATAAACATGTTGAATTATTTAAAATAGATTTTATTGGTATGAGATTATCTACATATAAATGTTTTAATTAGATAACTTCTTCAATAGGTTATTTGAATTAAAACTGGGGCCCTATAAAGGATACATAGGTCAAATAAGGTAGGATTTATCCAATCGGTTCAAATCAGAAGAATCATATAACTCTGAGAAGTTGAAAAATGCATCTGCTAGGTCAGCATTAACCACACAGTCGATCGCCATACATAGGGTGCAGTCGAACACACCTGTTATTTTTAGCAAACATGTTTCACCCGTTTTCATCTTAGGATTTCACTCTAATACGAATTTTGAGGCCATATCTAATAAGGACTAGCCCCAATATGACCTCTATATAAAGGAAACAATTTACTGTTGTTTCTTAGATCACTTAGGAGATTTAGAGAAGAGTATTTTGTTAGAAAGACTCTAACACTCTCATAGAGCTATTGTTTAATATCTCGAACTTAGCTCTTAGTTTTCTCAAGTGGTTGGAAGGAGAGGCTATTTGAGAAAAAGCTGAATGACGCGCTACCATTCAGATTCCGATCGTGGAAATAGAATAGCAAGGAAGTCTAGTTGGTTGAGGCTCTTTTGATAGATTTCTCTTGTTCTACTTCCTACATTTTTCTAGTCTACTAAGAGGTATAAAAGATCTTTTATTAATTTATATACATAGTATGTATAACTTGTTTTTGAAAAAACTTTTTAAGTAAAAAATTTTAAAAGCTATTGCATACTTGTTTTCTAATAAACGCTTTATATGCATGATTATAAACTTTTATAAGTATTTGCACCTTTATAATATTTGCATGCACAAATATATTAAAAAATACATGTAGGAGAACAAATGGAATTTTTTTTATTATGTAATATTATAATTCTCATAATGTCTTGATTGAATTTTTAGTATGCTATAAGAGCACCAATCCCAACAATTCTTGAAAAGGATTGGTTCTAAGTAGTTAACTATCGGCTTTAAAATCTAAGACATATTAAAACTAGACACAAGTTAGGTTTTTTTAATTTAATTAATTAAACTACAAAATTAAAGAAAACAAAAATAAAGAAATTCAAGCAAAACAAAATTCGAAAGTTTATAAACAATAATGATAAAATTGTTTAAAGGATCATTCTCTACTACAAAACAATAATGATTAAATTAATTACAAAATTATCTCCAATTTCCTATTGAAACTACCAACTGTATATTGCAACAAGTTCTGCTATCTCAAT
>CAMOHE010046611.1:12704-45027 GCA_946598075.1 Artocarpus hirsutus | reverse complement strand
AATGGTAAGATAATAGAACATAAGATAAAAATAATCCGGAAGGTTAAATGAAATTTTACCCTTAAGCCAATTGTGAATATCTTATGGAGATATTATACATTATATTATTTCATGAACGATAAAGTTATTAGAGTGTCATAATTGATATATAGTTCAAAAATGCAGCTCAAAGCTTTTAGTGGAATATATAAAATACACATGTTAGGAATATTATATTTTATAATTATAGGAGCTTGATCTATATATGTTAATCAGGTCTCCTTTGCAAACTCGTAATATTTCCCATAATGATATGGCATATTTTTTTTACAGATTGGTAACTTATGTTATTTATTAGATTTGCTGAAATTCAATTGATTGGATTTAATAATTCATCTTGGTTTATTGATTGAATTAATTTTATGAATTAAATAAAAATAAACATGTTGAATTATTTAAAATAGATTTTATTGGTATGAGATTATCTACATATAAATGTTTTAATGAGATAACTTCTTCAGTAGGTTATTTGAATTAAAACTGGGGCCCTGTAAAGGATACATAGGTCAAATAAGGTAGGATTTATCTAATCGGTTCAAATCGGAAGAATCATATAACTCTGAGAAGTTGAAAAATGCATCTGCTAGGTTAGCATTAACCACACAGTCGATCGCCATACATAGGGTGCAGTCGACCACGCCTGTTATTTTTAGCAAACGTGTTTCACCTGTTTTCATCTTAGGATTTGACTCTAATATGAATTTTGAGGCCATATCTAATAAGGACTAGCCCCAATATGACCTCTATATAAAGGAAACAATTTACTGTTGTTTCTTAGATCAATTAGGAGATTTAGAGAAGAGTATTTTATTAGAAAGACTCTAACACTCTCATAGAGCTATTGTTTAATATCTTGAACTTAGCTCTTAGTTTTCTCAAGTGGTTGGAAGGAAAGGCTATTTGAGAAAAAGCTGAACGGCGCGCTACCATTCAGATTTCGATCGTGGAAATAGAAAAGCAAAGAAGTATAGTTGGTTGAGGCTCTTTTGATAGATTTCTCTTGTTCTACTCCCTGCATTTTTCTAGTCTACTAAGAGGTATAAAAGATCTTTTATTAATTTATATACATAGCATGTATAACTTGTTTTTGAAAAAACTTTTTAACTAAAAAATTTTAAAATCTGTTGGATACTTGTTTTCTAATAAACGCTTTATATACATGATTATAAACTTTTATAAGCATTTGCACCTTTATAATATTTGCATGCACGTATATATTAAAAAATACATGTAGGAGAACAAATGGAAATTTTTTTATTATGTAATATTATAATTCTCATAATGTCTTGATTGAATTTTTAGTATGCTATAAGAGCACCAATCCCAACAATTCTTGAAAAGGATTGGTTCTAAGTAGTTAACTATCGGCTTTAAAATCTAAGACATATTAAAACTAGACACAAGGTAGGTTTTTTTAATTTAATTAATTAAACTACAAAATTAAAGAAAACAAAAATAAAGAAATTCAAGCAAAACAAAATTTGAAAGTTTATAAACAATAATGATAAAATTGTTTAAAGGATCATTCTCTACTACAAAACAATAATGATTAAATTAATTACAAAATTATCTCCAATTTCCTATTGAAACTACCAACTGTATATTGCAACAAGTTCTGCTATCTCAATATTTCCTTATTATATCGTTTAATAAAACAAGCTCTTTACTTAATCTTTTTCCATTAAATAACCTAGAACAAGCTCTCTAGATTTAATATAAAAGAAACATTAAGATAAGAAAGATAAGTAGATCTAAACAACAAATATACATGTTTGGTTTATTTAACATAGTTTATGCTCCACATGCAATCATACGAAAACATTATTATAATTAATAACCACAATTTGTTCTAATAATTAGAAAAGCAAGACAATTACAGATCTAGATTCTCAATCTATCAAGAGATAATTCTCAAGTCCTATTCATTTGCACATCAAAATAAGACAAGAAAAAAATTCATAAACAATAAGTATAGAAGAACATATTCAATTTCGATTGGAAAATTGTAAAATAATTATGAAAAATCAATCACATAGCCATGTCTAGGATTCCAAAATCACCCTTAGTGAAAAAATAAACCTAAACTAACAACATAGGAAAAAGAAAAAAGAAAGAAAGAAAGAAAGAAAGAAGAATAATTATGGTGTTGAAGAGTCTTTTAAACAGATGATCCTCCTTGAGTTAGAGCTTCTTTCTCATCTTTCCTCTTTTAAACTAAGAAAAACTGATAAAAAGATGTTCTGTTGTGCTCTAAGATGATGTATTTATAGGCTTGCAAAGTTAGCGTTGAAACAAAAAACTTCGAAGCAGTTTAAATCACAAAAATGATGTAACTTTGCATCGTAGCATCATAACTTTAAGACCTAACCTTAAACCTCAAGCCATAAACCCTAGCGCTATAGCCCGTTAAAATTACGCATTCAGCTTCTCCAACTCCTAGCATCTTAGCACCTAAAACTTGGTGCCATGGCACTAGCTCCACGGTTGCATATAAGACATTCTATTGCAATGGCCATCGAGGAACTCGTATTCTAATGTCTATGCACCCGATTCGTTGGTTCTTGGCCTAATTTGTCCTGTTTAACACCTGTGGCTTCAATTCTTTAGAGTCGTAGTGCCTAAAACTTGCCCAATTCATTGTTTTTTACTCGAAAACGTCCAAAACACCTATAAAATACAAAACACAAATCAAAACACAATAAAACCTAAAAAAAATAAAGAAAACATAAAGAAATTGATACAAGAATAGATAAAATTAAACATTTACCAAGAATCTATGATTCGCCAAGAACAAAAGTGGTGTGAGTCATTACGATCACTCCCATTAAATATTGAGTTTTATAGTAAAAGTTTATTATGGACATCATCAAACACAAAATGACCATAACATTGCTAAGCCATAACATCAACTTTTTCAAGCTCGAGCATAAAGATATATGCGGTAGTGATGTTGTTTAGTCACCGGGACAAGTTTAATGCTTCGTAATACAAAAAAAATGGACATCTATAAAGTCCCTACAGTGCAACACCAAAATCTAAAAGTAGTTATAATGACACAAAATAATCTTGATATCATAAAAGCAAATTCAAAAAGCAAGATTTGCAACCTTGTAAATAAAAAAAGGTGAAGGCATAAATTAAATTTAACATATTTAAACACATGGTCATAAGCAACTATGATGTTACCAAAACGATAAGTTCAACATGTCCAAAAGTCAAAAATTTTTGTACGTCTAAACTTTAAAAATTTCAGTAAGAGCGGACATAAAATAATTCAAGAAGATAGAACATAACAACGATGACGATGATAGACGTACCTGAATTGTAAAACTTCAACAAGACTTAACAGTTAAAAAAAAAGTTAATTTGGTAGGTTCAAATTATACAAGTTCAAAAAAAGAAATTTAGGATACAAAAAAAGTTCATACGACGGGTCCAAATTATACAAGTTTAGCAGTGCTAAATTAAAAAAAAAAAAAAAAAGATTAATTCAACAAGCCAAAAAAAGTTAATTCGACCGGTATGAAATGAAGACGTTTAGTAAGACTGAACAGCAAAATATATAAGTTAATTCTGCAAGTCATAATTGAATATAAAATAGTTCAGCAAGACTAGAAGTAAACTAGTTTGGCAAAATTGATGTAAACTAGTTCGACAGAATCAAACATAAATTTGTCTAGCAGCTTTGGACATAAATTATTTTGGCCAAAAATGATATTTGGCTCCGCATATTTACAACCCCGGAGGGCTCTGAACGAAGTGGGATTTGCCACGTCTGCTATTTAAATAATTGTTCGTACTCGTAGTACATTAGAAATGAGACAAGTCTCTTGTCCATATTCGCATATTTCTTTTTCTTTTTTCCTTTTTTTATTGGTGAAAAAGCATTCATCAAATTATTGAACAGGAGAGGTTCAAAGCACAGCCAGAGCCAAAAAAGGCACGATCAATTAGAGAACGTTTGGAACCTGGATTCCACAGGGAAAGAAAACAAAATCAGAGGAATAATTTTTTTTGCATATCTGGAACTCAGAACAGAGGGAGAAAAAAAATTTAAAAGAAAATATGAAGAAAATTTAAATAAAGAAAACATAGATTTCAATTTCCTTTAAAAATTTTGAGGGAAACAAAATACTAGAAAACATGGAAAACCCTTTTTAAAAAAAATCCCTCAACTCCTATCGGATCATGCAGGCACCCCATTAATCGCCTCCACTTTCCGCCTATGGTGGAAACCCTATTATCCTCTTTCTCTCTCAAAATGGCAATTATTGGTCCCACAGATGATAAATTGATCCCTCAACTCTCTCTTTGGCTCCGTCGAAGTAGATCTGGCTGTTGAAATTTTTATCTGCACCACCGTGTGTGGTTGACCTGTTCTAGTTGTCGACGTTGTTACATGCGATCAAAGTCCTTGTTGCGACTTGCTTGGGTTCGGTCGGAATATACAGATTCGTTGGTGGGCTCTAACATGGTAAGTTTTTAGGTTTCAATTCCTTTTTTTGGAGTTTAATTTATTCCTTGATTTTTTACCTGTGAGAAGTGCTTCTCCACCCTCTGTGCATGTCGACTTCACAAACCCCTGTCCCCATAGGTCGGACACCGCTTTGGCCTTTCCCCATGTGTTATGTTCGATGTCATTTGGTCATTTCCCACCCTTGTGGGCTGTTGTTTTGGCCCTCCCCACCCTCTATTAGCTATCGTTTTGGCCCTTCCCCATGTGTTATGTTTGATGTTGTTTTGGCCATTCCCCACCCTTGTGACCTGCCATGTTGGCCCTCCCCACCCTCTATTACTTGTCGTTTTGGCCCTTCCCATGTGTCATGTTTGATGTTGTTTTAGCCATTCCCCACCCCTGTGAACTGTCGTTTGGGTCCTCCCACCCTCTATCACATGTTGTTTTGGTCTTTTCCTATGTATTATGTTCAATGTCATTTTGGCTCTCCCCACCCCTATGACCTATCTTTTTAGCCCTCCCTATTTCCTTTAGCTGTCGTATGTGCTTTTCCTAACCTTTATTTTGATTTCCTTTGTGAAATTCTTTTTTTTTTCTTTTAAAATACATTGTAAAATGTTAGGACTAACTGATTATTTCACTAGTTTTTCATTTGACTACCATTTTGGAAATGGCATTGTGAACTGGTTTTGAGCTTTAAGTTTACCATAGTAGAAAAATAAGAAAAAAAACAATCAGTGTAAATATGAACTAGTTTAAGTTTCTTCTTCTCAAGTAATACTTTTGACATCAACAATTGATTTGCATATTTGCTAGCTGATAAGTTTTTTTTTCTTTTTGTGTTAATAGAAATTAAACGTGATAAGTTTGTTGATACTACATACTTATTTGAGAAATGGGTTTGGCTGTGATGAAACTGTTTATGCTTCGTCAAGTTAGTTAAAGTGTTTGTATTGTGGATTGTGATGCTTATTATGCAAGCGTGCCCCTAGTTGATTATGCACTTGTTGTTTCTTGTGTGTTAGTTGTCATTTTGCCCTTTCCACACCCTCTGTTAGCTATCGTTTTGGCTCTTTCCTATGTGTACTAACCGGTCATAATAGTGCTATTGACATTTAGGTGTCAATCTACAGTAATTATGCTCCTAATGTGAAATAGAAGAAGATAATAGTTCTAAGTCAAATTTATGTTGATATTGTTGTGAATTTTTTTATGTTGGTTTCTTCTATTATAAGTATCTATGTTGGTGCTTGCTTGCTTGGTGATTCATGTGTAAAAATAGAAAAGATAGGAAAGAAAAAGAACATCGATGAGACAACAATTAATTAAAGCAGGCAAAATGAGAGGCATTGTTGTTGCATTTGGTGAAGCATCAAACAATCGCACTTGGTAAATATCCTTCAATGGCTGATTAGGATAGGTAAGATTTGGAGATTTTTGGCATAGGTGTTCCTGATGAATGTTGTAAACAAAAGAGAAACTGGTTGAGAAATACTTTTCATCCATACTTTGTCGTCATGAATTCTATAGTACTTGGTTGGGATCTTGAATCCAGGGCGGTTCGTTGTGAGAAGGAGTATTTAGATGATTTTTTAGCGGTATGTCCTTAGTTTTTTGCCTTTACTAACTCTAAGTTTTACAGTTGAATTTGCATATATTTTGATCCTAATACTTTTTCTCCTTTGTTGTCTAAAGAACCCCTCATACAGAGGGCGTGCTTGGTTAGGTGGTGAACAATTAGAATTTGATAGCACAAGATTTGTATAAAGAGTCTGTTGTTGAGAATCATGTTGTAGCTTCTGGGTCACACGCCTAAGTTGTAACACCCGAGCATTTTTACTACGTTAAAAATGCAATAATTTAAGGATTATGTAAGATAAAAAAATACAGTTTAAGAAAAAATACCGTATAAAAATATAGGAAATTATATGGTATTAGAATAATATAGTGTAAGGAAGTACACTGATAATGTTATACAGTATTAAAATTACACTATAAAAGTAACACAGCATAGGAATTGGACTATTTAAGGTCATGCAGTATAGAAATTGGTATGTTTAAGTTAAACCAGTATAAGAATGATACTGTTTAGAGAATACAGATGAATAAGGAATGATGTAACAGTATAGAGAATGTATCGACAATATAAAAAAGATACTATCAGTATAAATTTCAACTGTACAAAGTTAAATAATATTGAAATTACATTATGTCATGGATGTGAATAAGTATGGGAGGTTATGGAACCTTATAAATTATATGGAAAAGAATACCAACAGTATAGGAAAAATACTGTCAGTATATGCTTAAATTGTGTAAAAAGTTTAATGGGACACCTTGGAAGTTTTGATTGGGCCACCACATCCACTAATGTGGCCCAATCACCTGTGGTCACCGAAAGTAACCTAATTGATTACCAAGGTGATGACTCATCACCTTTTTATTTTAAAAAAAGGAAAAGAAAAGAAAAGAAAAGAAAAAGAAAAAGGTGAATTACTCATGATAAGAGACCATATATATATTGGTCTCCACGATGGAGAAAAAAAAGGGAAAGAAATTTGAAAAGAAGGAAAGAAAGGAAAGAAAGAAAGAAAGGAAGAAAGAAAGCAAAAAACCAACCCTTCCCATGAGTATTCTCTCCATAATTTTTCTAGCACAAACCTCCAATTAAGCTTAAGGCAAGCTCTAGTGTTTTAGTGCAAAGTTTTGCAATTTTAGAGGTAAGATTCCAAACCTTTTCTATGGGTTTTGGTGATTTTCTTCAAGTTTTAGATAGATTTTGATTGGGGTTTTGTCATGGTTTTTGTGGAGAAGACATGACAAGGTTTTGACCTTGGCAAAGGAGGATCAAAAGGCTTGGTGAAGTTTAGGTAAAATCTAAACTTCATGCTTGAAAAAGTTTGTGTTCTCTTAATGTATATTATGTGTTTGATAAAACGTAAGCCATGGCATGTAATGTGGACATTATGGCATGGGTATTTTATGTTATATGTTGATAGTGATGATGATGAAAAGAAGAAAGTAAGGGTTTTAGTGAAATTTCAAAAGGGACTAAATTGCAAAGAAAAAAGAAATATTGACAGATTTGAAAATCAGCCAAAAAGTTTCTTTAAACGTTAGAATTTCAAAAAAGTTATAGCATGAAAGTTATAGAACTCGTCGAAACTATTGGGACAATGTGAATAGTTTCTTAAAATTATGCTCGAGTAGAAGTTATGAATTTTACGAAATTTTGGGCACAAAATTTCAAGAAATGAAAACTTTATGAAAAGTTTAGAATCTAACCATGGTGCTTTTGTAAGTTTTTTTCCTTGCAAGAAACTGAGCGTTTTGGTATAAAGTTGTCACTTTTTGTTCTGGGGGCAAAAATGTAAATATTTTTGTGTTTCGAGCCAAAACTGTAAAATTATATGAAAACTGGATTTTCACTAAGGAACGTTGATTTCCTATACTGCTATAGGTAGTGAGTAATTATAGATGCTAAGTTTTAAAGAATTTAAAGTTTAGGCAAGGAAAAAATAAAAGAAAAACGTTAGGGGCAAAATGGTCATTCTACGAAAAATGGCCAAAACAGATCCAAAACGCTCAATATCAAAAAAAATGTTCCTTAGCGAAAATTTTTCATAATATGTAAGTAATGAAATGTTAAAGTTACGCAATAAGTTTTATAGAGTTACAAAGTGGACGAAAAACCTATTAAGGGTAGAATTGTTATTTTTAAAGGAAATGGCTAAACAGAGTCGGACATTCCGATTTAGCTTAACACTTTTAGACGAAAAATATTCTATAATACATTAAGTAACAAAACCGTCACATAAGACGAGAGATTTAATAAGGGATGTTTAAGTAAAAGAGGTAACCCGATAGGTTACAAAGTCAAAAAAAGAAAGAGGTAACCCAATGGGTCGCCGAAGTAAGCAGAAAGAAAGGTAATATGGTGGATTGTAAAATTAAGTAAAGAGAAGGGTAAACCAATAGTATACCAAGATATGTAAAAGGAATGAATGTTTATGTTTTATTATCAATTGAGTAGATTGATAAAAAGAGAGTTAATTAATAAGTCGGCTGTTGTTTGATTAGGACACAGAAGCCAACTAATAGAAGGAAAAGGAATGGAATAGAGAACGTTAGAGTATAGTCCAGGTAAGTTTTAAACTTCACCTATAGCATGAAGAAAATGATTTTTAAATATTTATATACACGTTTGTAAATGTGTTTGCAATTATTATGCAACTTTCTTTTAAAGCATGTTTGCATGTATTATGCAAAAAGTTTTAAAGATTCAAAGCAAGATTTGCAATGAATTTGTAAGTGTTATGTTTAAAGTCTATTTGCATATTGATATGCGTAATGTTTTTAAAAGTTCAAAATATGATTTTCAATGTATTTAAAGCATGTTCTGCATTTTGTTAATGCATAATGTTTTATAGTTTGAGTTATAAGTTTTATGTTGCAATTGTTATGCAATAAGTTGATTAGAGTTTTAGAGTGCAAGTTATGATTTGCAAAATATGTTTGCATTTTATGTTGCATTTGTTATGCACTAAGTTGCATTTGTTATGTAATAGGTTTTAGAGTATAAGATATGATTTGCAAAGGTGTTTGCATATGATGTGTTAGCATTTGTTATGCTCATTAACGTTAAAAAGAAGGTAAAGTAAAGACGATAAAAGAAAGTGTCGTACCAGTCTCCTTGTTGTGAGGTAATGAAAGTAAAGGTTTAACCTCCTAGATGTGAGGTACATGACCTCAATGTTCGATGGTCTTAAGTCTTCCGTAAGGGAAGCATCACGTTTATGATCTTATGATTAATGTTGTTGGTACGAATACTAAAGTAAAGTAAGGAAAGTTAAAGTAAGATAAGGAAAGTTAACGAACAAGGATAGAAAGTTAAAGTAAGATAAGAAAAATTAAGGAACAAAAGTAGAAAGTTAAAGTAAGAAAGGAATGTTCATAAAATGCTCATAATTGAAGTTCATAATTGAGCATAAATGGGAACATGCATTTTGATTTTTCTTGTTTTCCTTGTTATGAAACATTTATATGCTATGGAAAACATTCTGAGGAATGTTTTATATTAAGGGTTTATGAAAACATAAATGACATTTATAAAGAGCAATCTGAGGATTGTTTTATGTTAAATATTTTATGAAAAGCGTTTATGAAAAATGTTATAGAAATGTTTTATGAAAATGTTTATGAAAAACGTTTTAGAAATGTTTTATGAAAAACATTTATCAAAAATGTTTCAAGAGAAAGGTTTTTATGAGAAAAGTTTTTAAAGCATGTTTCAATGATTTGTGAGATTATATTTGAACTTACTGAGCGTAAACTTATAAAAAGTTTTTTCATGCTGTAGGTAGTTTTATGGGTGACCAGTAGGACTCGTTAGAAGAGTTGGGTGCTACGGAGAGCAGATACGAAGATTTGGGTATGGATACCATCACAGTAAGTTTCTGTTGTACAAAGAAAATGTTTTCTCACTATTTGATACAATGTTTACAAAGTTCAAAAAGTCAAAGTTTTGATAAATTCAAAGTATTAAGAAATGTTTTCAAAGATTTAAGATACAGTTTACGAACTGTTTTATATAATTATAAAGTTAAGTTTTAAGATATGTTTTATTAAATGTTTCTTATTAAGTTTTAAGAAACGATTTGAAATGGTTTTAAAGGCAAGTGTTGAGCGAGGTCTCAACTTGAATGGCGACAGTGGTCGCAATAGTTTTTAAGTACGTTTTAAAGAATGTTTAAAGAAAAAAATTAATTCAGTATTTTTCTTTCTAAGTAAATAAAATTACTGTTTAAGAACGATGTTTATAAAAGTAAAGTAACTGCCCAAAAAGGAGGGTCATCACATAAATGAACCTCTTAGTCCATAGAGAAGCCTAAAGGAGCAATATTAGATATCAAGGCAATTTGACAAAGAAGATGGTTACAACACTCCTGAGGACTAGGCTTACATTTCCAATTTAGTAAGGGTTGGTCATAGATCTAGTGGACGTGCCACAAATATGGCTTCCACCTCCAAAACAACTGGGAAAAGGCCAGTGCCAAGCAAGGGTCTGTTTGACTCACACATTGTTGTAACTGCATTACAGAGTATTGTTGAGCCCCTCTCTAGTCGTGGACCAGTAGGGGCACTGGTGGAACAAGTTATGCAACTTAGCTCAACTCGGACGATGGCTAATGGAAACAGTGCTTAAACATCATGAATGAGATAAACCTGGACGTGAAAAGGTATTGGGACTTTATAGACTTCTTGTCAAACAACCCCTAATTCCAAACTGCATTCCTCATAGCAAAAGAGGAGTATCAACCGGCCTTGGTGTAGAAGAGGTTGAGAAAGTTCATTCTCAGTAATAGAACACAACATACCACCTGCCTCCACCTTTAGGACCATCTCAAGCACCACCTCCATCTTTCTTCCCATCGCCATCACATTATCCACATAATACCCTTATTACCCATGTCCACCATATGGTGGACATGATCTATTTTAATGCTAACCTTCATGCATCCATGTCATATTTTTTAGTTCTCTTTTTTTTTTTTTTCAAAAACCATGGCAAATTAGTTCGTGTTGCATTAGATTTGGTTTTATAATTTTAGTTACATCTGTATTATTTATTGGTCTAATTTTTCTATTTCTTGTTGAAAACCACGAACTTGATTGATATTTGTATTTGAGGTTATGAACATTGTTTCCATTTCTTTATCCACTTTTTTAATTGTGTTATTAATATTGCCTTCAATTTGAATCTATTTTTTTATGTTCATAATATGATCATTTAAGATGAAGTTATGCAATATTGATGGAATATAATTAATTGTAAGGATTTTATGGCAGATTTTGGTGATGCATGGGCATGTGATAGTTGATAATTTACTTCAAGGTAATTACAAAAGAATATACAACAAGACTCAGATGGGTCCTGATACTTTTACGATGCTGAGCACAAAGTTCAAAATAAAGGTCTGCTTATACCGACCCGTATTACAAATGTTGATGAACAATTGATGATATTTTTGAACATATCCCAAAGCCAAACAAACCGAGAAATGCAGGATTATTGGCACCATTCAAGAGAAACCATTTCTCTTACTTCACACAGGTGCTCCATGCGATAGTTGAATTGAGGCATGAATTTATTCTATCTCTCAAGTGGGATGAGCTCCCAATGCTCGTGTGAAAACATAGGAACAAGTGCCTATCTTGGTTTAAGGTAACTATGAAAAACTTATTGAAACTATCTATATACTTTCATGAAACATTTGCCAAAAATATGATCATTTTTGTTATACAGGATTACATAGGCGCTATTGAAGGTACCCATAAATGTCATGGGCAAAGATGCGAGAAGGTACATTAACAGAAAAGGATTTTACTCCCAAAATGTCATGGGCATCTATGACTTTGACATAAAATTCATGTTCATCTTAACTAGACGAAAGGGAACGTCCCATGATGTGAGAATGCTATTGGATGCTATCTCTGATTTGGAGAAACAATTTTTGAGACCACCGCCAAGTATAAAAAAATAATATCACCACTTTTTTCAATTAACCAATTAACTATTGTATTGTCGAAATATATACTGACACCACTTGTGATTTGTTTAGAAAAATTCTATTTAGTAGATTCTAGGTATGCAAATATAGATTGTTTCCTCGCTTCATATAGAGGAGTTACATATCACTTGCAGGAGTATAGAAAATTATGCTTGTGTCCTCATTCTTTGAAGAAATTGTTCAACTACACTCACTCATCTCTTCGTAACTATATTGAAAGAACCTTTGGTGTATGGAAGGTGAAATTCCGAAGCCCTTTCCGTTCAATAAACAAACATTGATTCCTATTGCTTGCATCATCGTTCACAACTTCATTACATGTGGCAAAGCAGTGTGAGATCCTTGAACAATACTATGATGACGTAATTCTAGTGGCAGAGATAAATGGTGAAAACTATACACGAGAAGAAGGGGTACAAGACGATGATGAGATTGAGAATAACCCATTGATTTAAAATAGGGCTAACAATGGTAACATGAAGCCACGAAGGGATGCGATGGCTATGGAAATGTGGGAAGTTTATAGCCAACACCCTTGGTACACCTCTAGGCATTAGTAGCTCAATAGATCTCTTGGTTGGTTTGCTTATACACCCATTAACTCAAAATAGTTGAATTGTTAGAACGTTGCTATGTTTTATATATATATATATATATATATATATATTGTCTACAGTACTTTGCCTTTACAAATTTATTGCCATAAAGAGCTGCTTCTAACAAAAACAAAAAAAAAAAAACACGTTCTTTTTTAAAAACAATATGAGGATTTTTATTAATATTTCTAAATTATAGTTTAACAAAATGTAAACTAGCATTTTTCTACTATGTTTTTTATATTTTAAAAAATGAGCACAAAAATCTGAATCTGAATTTCTGATGTATCAAACACAAATTCATAACTCAAATTAGGATTTGAAACACTTATCAAACACAGATTTGTATTTTGTTCCTAACTCAAATTTTTAACTACTCTCCCAACCAAATACTAACTTGGATTAGAATTCAAATCATATAAAATAAATCACAATGCTCAAATCAAAAGAATCTAAATAATTACAATTCGAATCCATTTACCAAATGAATCCTTAAAAGTAAACTGATAAAAGTTTATGGGAAATAAAAAAGTGACAGTAATTGACAAGAGTGGGTCCCACTACAATTGTTTAAGAAAGAAAATAAAACTGCCATGTTGAAAGTATGTGAAGCTATATACCAATGCTCTGTTTTGGCAGGTCCAAACATAAACTTGTTAGGTAAGGTTCAGCAAAAAGTTGTAAAAAGTCTTTAGTTCCCTTCATTTGACATGCTACACTTGGAATCTTGGAGACTTATGTTGGACAAATTTTTTGGAAGCAACAAAAATGCAGCAAGGACAACATCCAAGCATGTGCTTGGACAATTTCCTCAGCTCCCGAGCATGTGCTTTGTGAACCTTCTAAGCAAGTGCACAGGTAGCTTCCAAAGCATGTGCTCGGACAAGAGACAGAAGATCAAGAATGTTGGTTTGCCTAGAAAGTTTAAGAACACTAGATTGAGGTTAGAGAAAAGTCTACTAAACATAAGACCTCTGATAGCATAGTGTTATCGTCATACATAGTGCAAGTAATGCACTGTGTGAAATTTCAAATCAACCTACTAATCTAAAATCATCTAAGTAATTCTATTAATTCATCTAAAAGAATGTTATGGAGCTAGCTTGGGGATCCAATGGACATATATAATTTAATTTGAAATAATTATTTATAATTTAATTATTATAATTAAATTAACAATAATTATTAATTTTAGTTTAAGCCACTATTAAAAACCAGAGCTACACTCCTGAATTATATACATAAATTAGGTGGAACCTTAAACATTAAATCTAAAAAATATAGTTGTTCATTGACATAATAATTTACCATCTCATTTTACTCCTCCACAATAATTCATAATTAGAGTTAGGTTTATAATTTTTATGCAATTTTTCTAATTACTTTTTTGTTTAGAGTACCATTAATTTTCTAATGGAATGCTTATTTATGATCAGAAATGAGGATTTTGGGTAAATTTGATATCATGTATCAAATAGCGAGATCTCTTTGTCCAAGTTTTCTGCAATTAATACCCATGAAAATATTATCTCATTATCATATCAAGTAGGAGCTGCGGATTCTATAACTATTGTCAACATTCCTAACTATTTATAACATTATTTCTTTAATATACAGAGATTTTTATATCAAGAAGTAGATTTTGCCCATTGATTATTAAAAGACATAACATATAAATGTGAGTCTATTAATACTTAAAGATTAAGGTAAGATCCAAAAAATGACCGACAATGATGGAACTTTTTTATTTATTATGGAATTGTACAAGAATGTAAATTCTATCGTGATTTAGGTTTAATGTGTTCTAAATATACCAATATCTCTACTTAGTAATCATCAAAGTTTACTACAATCTAGATAAGATTGTTCTATTACTTTGGGAATAAGCAACATCATAATTTTAAGCAAGATAAAGTGTCCAATTTTATCCACTGATTGTAAACTAACTTTTATATTAAGTATCACATTGTCTCTTGTGTATAATAAACACTTCATATACATGATCATAGACTTTTAAATATTTTAACCTTTTTATGATATTTGCTTGTAATTATATATAAATATATAAGAAGAACATGATAAATCCTTACCAAATTGATCTTGTTGCTCCAGCCAACAAACAGTCATGAACTATTTCACGAATTTTATTTATTAATTATGTAATATTTTAATTCTAATAATGTCCATTTTGAATTCTACATATACTTTAAAAGTATCAATCCCAGCAAAGAGTTACAAAGCACCATCATCTTGTAAAAAAGGGTCAGCAATTAAAGGTATTCAAAGATCAAAGGTTAAATTATATTAAATATTTTATCAATCATAATACTCAAGAAGCAAATAATTTGTGATATAATGAGACATTAATAATTCTCCAATTTATTAGAAAATTAAACTTCATCAAACCAATGTACAGTAAACAAAAATCCCCTCAAATTGATATCACAAACACAATTTCATCAAAGACTTTAAGATAATTACACTAGATTCTAGTTTTCACTCAATTGTCATTAAGTTTTTCTTGGTGTCTTTAAGTGTTGCTAAACATTCTTGACTAGATTGGCTCTAACACCATATATAAGCTTTAATTTGCTTCAAGTCTATGTCCCACATTGTCTAAAAAAGAAAGAATGTCGTTTTACAAAGCTATACAACACCACTAAGAGTGAGAGAGAGACATCTTTTTCCCATCTTTTAATTTGGCTCCAATTAAATGTAGTTGTAAATTAGGTTTTAGAGAAATTATAGTAAATATTTAACTTTCAGAAATATTATAATTGATAATATAGAATGGTATATATGACTGAGATTTTGATTATATATATCCAATTTCATAGGAAGTACATAATGAAGATCACGGATATTGATGGTGAAGGAATGCAACAATTAGATGGCTTCTTGAAGTTGATAGTGCAATGTGCATTGATCTTGTGAGTAAAGTCCAAGAGCTTTTTTCATGATAGTGAAAAATGATTTAATAGTGACTGCACGAGGCATTCACTAGTACAGACGAAAAGTTAGATAACAGTTGATGATGTTTGACGATGTTTTAAACTGTCGTCTAAAGATAAGATGACGTTTAACCATACCGTTTTTTAAAGATAAGACGACATCTAAAGATAATCCACAATCGTAATATGTGGTATATATTAGACAACAGTGAACATGCACTCGAAATACCATAAGCATGTGCAAAAGGCATATAAGAAGGCAGTTTTTACTAAAACTATCGTCTAAACGACACACTAGACTAGGGTTTTCACAAAAACTGTAGTCTAATGTGCCACTTTTAATGATAGTTTTTTTAAAAGCCTTGAAAATTAAAAAAAAAAATTCGCCGAAATAATTTCTACTAATAAATTTATGTCCTCTTCTTTGATAAACTTAATTCGTGTCCAACGTAAAAAAAAAATACATAATGATTTTCAATGCGGTATAATAAATATATATACATATATATATATATATAACACAAATATTTCAAAAGCCATAGCAAAGTTTATCAACAATAGCAATACATACATACATACATACATACATACATACATATGCTTAACCAAACGCAAAGACAAACTCAAATTTTGAAAAAAAAAAAAAAGACATATAAATTCAAATGAAGGAAATCTCAAAATATTTTAAATGTATCCAAATTTTGATGCTCAAGACATAGGCGGTAGTGACAATAATGGTTCGACAGTTAGTCACAGCGTCAAAGATGAGGATTGAGGGAGTAAGAAGTAGAAGAGATGAAAGACAAAGTGGAAGAATAGAAGGAATTTTGAGAAAGAATTAGAACGTGAGGAAGAAATAGTTAAGATGTGAGCAAGATAGAGATAGAGAGAACATAGAGAAAAAATTGGGGATTTAAAAGAAAAACTTTAAAGTTTGTAAATTTGATAGAGCGGAAGAGAAAAAAGTGCTCGAGGAATGGAAATAAGTGTTTGAAATTTAAGAAAGAGATGAAAAACTTTGAAATTTTATAGTAAAAGAATGAGTAGGAAAAACCCGCCTCTTTTTTTTGAAAATTATTGACATTAGAAGGAGGTTTAATTTAGCACATTAGATGACGGTCGTCTAATCTACCACATTAGATGACGGTTTTTTTAAAACCGTCTTCTGTGCATATGGAAATCTTTAAAACTCAGAAATTTTCGTCCCATGTTTTTTAAATTCATAAGATGATGGTTATCTATAAAATGCCGTAAAAGAAGCATCGTATAATCTGTTATTTGTAGTATAGATTCTTACAACAATCACTCACTCTATAATTTGACCTCAAGACAACATGACAGAGCAATTAATCATAAGCTTTGGGTTCTTTACAAAAGAATCAACTGATCTGACATTAAGCAGGATTTCACCCAGCACTGCAAGTGATTATGTCGACTCCTAGAGACATTAACTTTGCTACATATAATGTTGCTGACTCTGCAACCTTGTTGGTGCTGTAAATGTTTAGCATATTCGTCCCGTAGTTGAATGAAACCCCTTTTAGTTAGGATGTTTGTTTCCTTCTAGTTGGCTTAAGTTGTCTTGTATTTTGTTGTGTTTGTCATGTCGTTTGGGTCTGTTTGGCGAGATGGCTCTTTGTAGCTTGTGTTGTGTGCTGTGATCTTTTAGCCAGCATTCTTTTGATGAAGTACTTCATTTCTCCAAAAAAAAAAATAAATAAAAAAAATTGAAATAATTGGTCGAATTTTTGCAAATATTTTAGGAATAATTGGGACTACCCTCAGGTTGAGATGGTGATCCGTGGAGCATGCTGTTTTCTCACTTGTGTCGAGTGTGATAGATCTTTGTTATCACATGCTTGTGCATCACCATCGCAAAGATGATGGCTATTGATGTGGTGTTGTTTGGAAGCACATTCATTGGCAGTGGTGGTGGCTTAGATGTGCGGGTTTTTTTTTTTTTTTTCCTGGGGCTTTAATATAGTGTCAGGGACTGATTTTAGGTTTTGTGTTTTTATTTTGGGGATATTTGATTTATTTGCAACATCTAAATGTAGGATTTACTATTACCATCAGCTTTTATAATTATGTCATTTGCTACATAAATTGTTTACGTGATACATATCTTTTTCTCGTGATACATATCTTTTTCTTACTTGCTTTTTTTAAAGACTAACAGTTTATAAATAAATAAATAAATAAGTTATTTATCAATTTTTATGTTCCAATGAAGAATAAATGAGCGTAGACTTTTGGGTTACCGAGAATATTAATGGTGGGAAAAATGCATATTACGATTGCATTCAAGTGAGGATAGAAATACAAGGACGTTTAAAAATGGATTGAAGACCTGGTCTACTTTTGGGGGCACTTATGGAAACGTACTAGACGCATGCAAACAAGTCGCTTTTCCTGGGATTTTGCTGTCGTTTATTTTGACAATCGCATTGTAATGTCGCTCACTGAATAAAACGAAATGCAGTTTTCATAACAGTTAACCTTTTTGGTTGAATACACAAACGGAATCATTAGAAGAATACTGCCTGCTGATAATCTTCTTTGATAACAATAGTAGCTCGAATATGTATCTATAGACAAAATTAGTAGCCGCATATGAGTTCATATATGTGCAACTAAGCTTGAAAGAAAAGGCACTGATCATGAAGTTAAAAAGAATTTTCTCGGAAAATTTTTCAGATTTTAACATCACATGTGACGAAAGCTGACAATATCTATCCAATAAATTTCACTCTACCTGGGGGACACTGGAACAGGATAATAACCGGATTACATTCCCATTTGACTGAACCAATAAAAAAAAAAAAATTACACAGAACAAGAACCTCGGAAGCCAAGACTAGTTTCTAGTCCTTAACCACACCAAAGAACAACTAACAAAACCTGAAATCAAATAAAAAACAAAAGTAAAGCTGGAAATTTGCTCTGGTAATATACTAAGAGATAGTGCTCTTCTAGGATAGCGGCATCGTGGAAAAAAATAAAATAAAATAAAAATTTAGCTGCTGCAACTACTGACAGAGCTGCTCAACAGCGGTCACAATCTGTGCAGGCTGAACCACAGTCCATTCCTCCAATGTCCCAGCATATGGGGTTGGCACATCCTGCGAAGACAGACAAACAATTGGGGCGTCCAAATAGTCATGGAAGTTCTCGTTGATTGCAGATGTTAGACTGGCACCAATTCCACCAGTTCTCATGCACTCCTCCACAATCAGCACACGATGTGTCTTCTTTACTGAGTTCCCGATTGTGTAAAGATCAAATGGCTTCAATGACCTGATATCAATCACTTCAGGGTCATAACCCTTGTTCACCAGAGTTTTCGCAGCCTGCATCACATGATACCTCATCCGGGAATATGTTAGTATGGTGATATGTTCTCCAGGCCTCACCATCTCAGCTTGCTCAAGATTGCATATATATTCTTCATCTGGTATTCTCTCCTTGAGGTTGTAAAGCAACACATGCTCAAAGAGTATCACAGGATTCTCACTTTGGATAGCAGCTTTCATCAGGCCCTTGGCATTGTAAGGAGTAGAGCAGGCAACCATCTGAATTCCAGGGATGGATTGAAAGTAAGACTCCAAACGTTGCGAGTGCTCGGCACCGAGCTGCCGACCCACACCACCAGGCCCACGAATAACTATTGGTATCTTAAACTGACCACCGGATGTGTAATGGAGCATACCACAATTGTTAGAGATCTGATTGAAAGCCAGAAGGAGAAATCCCATGTTCATACCCTCAACAATTGGCCGCAGACCAGTCATGGCAGCTCCAATGCCCATACCTGTAAAGGAGTTCTCAGCAATAGGGGTGTCAAGAACCCTGAGATCACCATACTTCTCAGCCAAGCCTTTGGTGACCTTGTAAGAGCCTCCGTAGTGGCCAACATCTTCACCCATAACACATACTGTGGGATCCCTGTCCATTTCCTCTTCCAAGCCTTCCCTCAGGGCTTCAAAAAGTAAAAGTTCATGCCTGAAAATAGCAAACATATATCCTTAGGTTTGACTTCAACCTCAACATGTAAAGCTCGGATGTTTAATAGAAGCTTAAAAACACTTACGAACTACGTCAAAGAAAAAAGAAAAAAAAGGCATGTGCCACAAGAGTAACGGCAGAGACATCGTGCATTGGTTAAGATAGAACAAGCATCATTGGATTGTCTAATATTAGAGACATGGTGAAGAAATTGACTTGAAAAAATTATGCATCTTGGCGATAAAGAAAAAATTACTTGCATAGAAAAGCATGCCCTACTCAATGACGGGGAAAAAAATCAAGATTATTATTTGCAATAAACAAACAAAGTCCTTAAGAGAAATCAAGTCCCATAAATGAAAATTTTGGTGACACATCAAGCGAAATCGCTACAATCAGCAACCTACTTCATTTCTTCGAAACGGAATAATTTACCCCCTATTTGGCATAATGGTGGGAACCACGGTTCTCACTACAAACTCAGTTATGAACAATAAAAAACTCTCACATGCTACAGTGAAAAAATAAATAAATAAATTTGCTACAGTACAAAGCTCTCACATTCTACAGTAAAAGTGGTTCTAACCAACGGTTCTCACCACCTTCTAAACACCACCTAGAAAACAATATGCAACAATAGTTAACTATCAAAAATAATCTTCTAAATTGTAATTAAAGGGAAAGTATAAAAAGAAAAGAGAAGTGGCTTTTCTTTTGCATTGAATAGCAAAAGAGTTGGTAAATAGTAAACGAGCAATGATACACAGTTCTGTAGGCTCTCTACAACTGAAAGTACTGCATTGTCCCAGCCTTTTTTTTAGCCCTAACAAGTTATGATATCTATTTTTTTTCATGATGAAATGTTTTCCCATGATATGTCTCATTTTCCACGCTCAAAACAGGTTAACCGCCCTTTACCCAATGCTGACCTACTTTTCAGTTTTCAACCACCACTATAGAATCTAAAACAATACCTTAGTTACCATCTTTCTGCCTTGAGTTGCATTTAATCAGATCTCCCAACCACATTTTGATGTTTAGGAGAATTTTGTGGTAAGGGATGAAAAATACTCTACAAGTAAACACAATCTTGATCTGTCAGATCACATCAGCATTATATCAGATTAAAAAATATATAACAATTTAACTGAATTTTACTACAAAATTCTCAAAATGGTTATCTCCCAAGTTATAAATTAGTGGGTGTTTAAAAGAGTGGTGGGAACCATTTTTATTGTGGCATGTGAAAACTTTTTACTGTAGCAAATTTTTTTTATTGTTACTGTAGCACATGAGAACTTTTTACTAATCATAACTGAGATTATGGTGAGAACCACAATTGCCAAACAGGGCATTAGAATTATATTTTCCAAAGCAGCACACAAGAAAATCATGGAACTATCAAATAAAGTATTGCATATTTGAGAGAAAAAGAAATCATACATACCCGGGCTTCGACGCCGTCGAAGATGCGGAGCTGTCGGCCTTTGTCTGCCCAAATAGAAAAATAAAAAAAAGAAATCACAAGACAAGAACAAAGGAATCGAAAACCCTAGAACCGAGCAAAACAAGAAAAGGAAAGGAACGAAAGAGGATATTTAACTACAACGGCGTTCATAACAAGGTGATCAGCCCGGCGAGTTCTCGGGTTCGGCTTCATCTCGGATCTAACGCAGGAAAAGCTCGCTTTCCTCTCTGAATCAAATCAAAGAATCAAAAAAGCACATCGAAAAAAGAAAAACGAAAATGGTGAATCAAATAGTGATTTATATTCCCAAGTACCTGAGAGAGATCTACGAGATGGGACGAGGAATTCGGCGGAGTCGAAGGAATTTGACGACAAGGCCGTGGCGGCTCCGAGGCTCTGAAAAACGGTAGCCATTTTCGATCTCGAAGCTCAAACGCGAGAACTGAGAGAAGGGAAAATGGAATTTGAGGAGGAAAGATATATACAAGAGTTTGGGAGCGTATATACAAATGAGAAGAGAAGTGAAAGGAAGGAAAAGAAGAGAGACAATGGGGCGGAGAATCCGAGGAAGAAGGAAAGGAAAAATGAGTTGGTTTTGGGAGTGTGTTTTTTTACGTTCTCCTTAGAGTTGGACGATTTAAGGAACCAAAATAGAACGCATTGCCACCAAAAAAATTTTTTGGCAAATGATTTTTTTTTTTATTTTTAGGTATAAAAAAACTAATTTTTTATACTTTTAGTTTTTTTTATTTTTATTATAGTTAGATTCCTTTTTTGATACAATTTTTTTTCTTTTTTCTTTAAAAAATTTGAGACAGTTTTAATATTTAAAAAAAAACTTTTTTTTAACACCAAAAACAAAAAAAAAAAACTTTTACCTAATGTCAAATTTTTTTTAATCTTTTTTTCAAATTTTCTCCGAGTTGAGTGCCACATGTCCGCAAGGCAACAAGTTTTGCGTAGTTTCCATCGCCTTTTTTTCCTGCTCTTTCTCTCTCTGTTTTTTTTTATTATTATATTTGTTGGGATAAGGCAAAAATGGTTTTTACTCATCTATAGGTGTTTGTTAAATAAAGACTAGAGGATGTGCCATGTGTTAAGAGAGGGTAATGGTGTCATTTTGGTGGAAGTGAAACTACGGTTTAATCTGTGGGAAGGATACGTGGTAGACTATGATTAGGGAGTTAGTGTTTTTAGATGGGATTGTGTGCATTGTTTGACTCCTTGTCGTTGGTCGCCTACTTGGACCAACCCCAACAAGCAGCTCGCTAACGTCCCAACTGGGCAGAGATCCGCTGAGGTGGACTCATCCTTGCATGTAATTGGTCGAATGATTGCATCACCATTACATCAATTACCCAGTATGCCAATTCCCATCAGAACCGACTGGCAACACCACTTCTGCGTTGATTTGCAATGTGACTGCTTCGAGGGGAAGATTTAAAACATAGTTACATATCACTTATCCATAACATAGTTATGTATTTTAAATTAAGGTTTAACAAATAAGTATTGTAAAAAAGTATTTTAACTTTTTAGTTAAAAAAAAGTTATACGAATGAAATAAAAAAAAATAAGTGATTAAATGCAATAATAACAATAAAGAAGTAAAATATTACTTAATTTACTCAATAAATATTTAGACAGTAGCCAATTTAGTTGGGAGCAGGGAGAAAATAATATTTTAAATGATGAACAAAAATTAATAGCATAATATTGTGGGAACAACAATAAATAGCATAAATGATAAAATCTTATTTATCACATCCTCAAATTACTTAAAATACCTATAATTAAAATCCCAAAAGCTTCCAAATTAAAAAACTTACCTTTCTTCTTCCTCCCTATCTCTCTCCGACATGATGGCGTGAAGAGGCAGCGATGGCAAGTTCCTAGTGAAACAGCGTTGGGCGAATCGTAGTGAGACGATAACGATGATGGCCACTTCGTCAAGAGCTGCATAAGGCCGGAGCAACTTCTCTCTTCACTTTATCTCTCTCGTCCCATCTCTCTCTCTTCAAGTACGATCATTAGCGCATGGCCTCAAAGATCCCAACAACAACGTCACATGGCCGGATCTGTGAAGGTTAGTCATGAGAGAAAATGAAGGTGACTCATTGTCGCAAATCTCTAGGCATCGTCAGAGTCCATAGTTGTCAAGTTTCATCACATCATCATAGGGGTTTTGTAGATCATCGGATTCTAATCATGGTGGAGTAGGCGAGGTCAGACGACATGCAATTGCAGACAGCGGCAAGCAATGGTAAGCAGTGGTGGGTGACACCGGTGGAAGAGAGAGAAAAAATTCAGATCCATTGGAGAAAAAAATAAGGGTAAATTCGAAATATAATAAATAAAAATTTTATTAATTTTTAAAATATGTTATTTATTTCTATTGTTTTAAATTATGGTGTTTATTTCTATTAGGTTTAGAAAACATGTTATTTTATATAATTTCTCAATTTGGTTTATAGGTTTAAATAGAAATTCAAATTTTTATGAGAAAATATACAATTAGGGTGTTTAGAAGAGTGGTGGGGACCAGTGGTTAGAACCACTTTTACTGTAGCATATGAGAACTTTATATTGTAGCAATTTTTTTATTGTTGCTATAGCATATAAAAGCTTTACACTGTTTATAACTGAGTTTGTGGTGGGAACTGAGTGGTTAAAACCACTGTCAAACAGGAAGAACAAAAAAGTACAAATTGTGATTTGAATAGCAAATTTAATGGGCCAGTCTAGCATTTGGATCATTGATTTAAATTGCTAGTTTGAATTCAAAAAATATTGTAGCAATTTAAATTCTTTGAGAAAAAACATCATAACAAAACTTGTTCAAACTAAGCCTTTTTTTTATTTGAACCTGTATTTTCAAACAAGCTCTAAATATACTTGATGAAGAATTAGGTTACAACATTTCATATTTGAATTGTCTAACGTATTAGGATATGTTTTATAGTTCTTATTTAATATTAATATTTTTAATTTTAAGTTGTGCTGTAGGATTTATTTAGATTATGTATATTTTTCAAGATTATTTAAAATGTTTGAAATATTTTGTTAAGTTTCTGTTTTTTTAAATAGTTAAGTTTATTTTATAAGTTATAGTTTTTTTAAATACTTTAGTGATTGTAATTCTATCACAGATTTGACTAATGAATATTGAGATTATTAGTTTTCCTCCCCAGTTATTGGCCTTTCCCTAGAATTCCTTATTTTCTCTCGTGTGATCTCTTTTGTGGTTCTCTCTCTTCATTCTTCTTCCATATCTTGATCCAATTCTTCTTTATCTTGCTTGGATATATATTTTTCCTACATCAATACTAGTTAGGAAGCAATTTGTTTAATCCAATCAACGTCATGATGAGTAATACCGCAATTCTTTAAGTGTACATATGCGGTAATCAAATCCTCATATGATAAGGCAGATTGCAACATTGAATAAGATGAGTCCCATCTAATGGGTACATTCAATGCACTTTTTTATTGTTTCATACCCGCATCAGCACAATAAGTAGCAAATTCTGCAACTCTTGCGTTAGAGTTAGAGGTATAGCTAAGTGCATTTCAGACATTGTCTATATTTACTTCTACATTCTTGAAACAGGATTTTTAACAATTAAATTGATCATTTAAAAAAAAATCCAAAATAATTAAATTTATCATATTCTTCATGCCATACAATATTAGAGAATATTGAATGTCAGCTCTTATTTCACCATATGAGGACCAAATATCTTGGTTTAATCTCCTCGAACACCCACCACTTGATGATTTCGTATCACTCACAAGATTATAAGTATCAATTTTTTTTTATAAAATTAACTATGTTAAGTTTTACATAATTGTACTGTTTATTAATTATTTAATCATGACACATGGTTAGGACACTTAACGATTAGAAACTTCAAGCGAGAAGCGATGTAACATTCCGACCGAATGGAACGCTATATTTCAAACGTAAATGTCTAAAACAATAAGGAAACATGGAATATGGTTTTTTTTATTCGATGTTTCATGCGGATATAATTAATAATGGTATACAAGCCCTAGCAAAAAAGGAATTTTATATACATATAGATATAAACGAAGCTAAAATTGAGTGGGTATAATTTGTAAATAGATATGTCAAATTTAGATAAAGACAATAGATAAATGATTATGCAAAATAGTTCAAATGTAAATGATCTTGTAAATGCCTTATAATTCAATATACATAATTTTTTATGCAATCAGAGCTTTGTAACAATGGATAACACGGGACTGTTCATCGCGTGCGAAATCAAAAATTCGGGCAATTTTTTTTTTGTACACGATCAATTTTCTATGACGGTTTTAACCAAAAACCATCGTAGAGGTATCACCTTACACGACGGTTCTTAGAAAAAAACTGTCATGTAAAGTTGTAGTATACCAAGTTTCTACGACCGTTTTTAGTAAACCATTGTAGAAAAGTCTCTATCACAATAGGTTTTTAAAAAACTATAGTGTAACATTGCCATTTCTACAACAGCTTTTACAAAAAAGACCGTCGTGATAGAGGTCCCCCAAAACAACAAAATTTCACACCTATACAAATGTTTCACAACAGTAAAAAATCATTGTGAAAACTCAATTTTGTACTATGACAAAGGTTTTTACGATAGTTGTTTAACCATCGTGAAAGTTTTCCACGACAATTTAAAACCATCCTCGAAGGCCCAGTTTGTGGTAATGTCTTCTTTTACTTTTCTCACTAGTAAATATTTGTTTAGATTATTAAGTGACCTACCCTATCATAACTTATTAGTCGTCGTGCATTCTCGTCTTCTTAAGACCTCATTCAAGACTTAGAGTTAGCAAAGCGGACTTATAAATAAAACCCAAAAAAGAAAAACCAATAGCCAAGAAAAAGAGTAAACCAGTCTTAGAAACCAATTATGTCTTCTTCCTATTCATCTAGGAAAATCAAAATTGTCTCTGTCTTTTGCGATTCTAGTCTTGGTAAAGATAGAGTATGCTTAGAAGCCATGAGACACTGAGGACAAGTTCTAGCACGTAGAAAGATTAACCTAGTGTAAGGAGAAGATAGTTTAGGGTTGATGGGTGGTATTCCTACAGCAGCTCAGTCTAGTGGTGCATAAGTTCTAGAGATTGTCCCTAATGTCTGGCTAAGGTGAATGTTTGTGGGAGGATCACAGATTTAAAAAAAAAAAAAAAAAAAAAGAGTTACGTGCATCTATGAATGTATAGAAGCCATAGTAAATATAATTGATGCTTCATAGCTCTACGCGGTGGTCTAGGAACCATGGAGGAAATGTTTGTAATTGCTAGTAGGAATCTATTGAGCCTCCACTCCAAACTTTAGGACTTTTAGATGTTAACTTTTTTTCTATGATGGTTTGTTAGTCTTTAAATATCGCAGTGGAAGATTACTTCATTGTCCACGTGGGAAGACAAATCTTTGTTCTTGCTCCAACTACTAAGAAATTGCTGGACAAGATGCAAATTGTTCACCCAGTCCGATATTGCAACTTCGAGGTTAGATTGGGATAAAGGCAGTAGGAAGCGGCCATTAGATTTGAACCTCCATCTATGATCTTTCGGTTTTATCCATGGCATGTTCATAGTTTGTATGCTTTGAAAAAACTCTTCTTTTTCAGGTGATATTGTTCCTTACTCTACCTTGTTCCAAGTTGTATGTGTTTCTTTATTTTCATTAAAAAAACAAGCAAAAAAAAATGTGTTTTGTTAAGTGGTTTAGTGGCATATTGTTTGTAAAACCTTAAGATTCATATTTTCTAGTGACAATATGGCTGCTATTACGAAGTAACTAGTACTATCGAAACGCATCCCACTTAGGTCCGATCCCTTTGTTTTATCGAATGCGTCTATGTTATCCAAGTTGCATTTTCTATGTTTGCATACATGTATGTTGCGTGTTTATAACACCCCCTTATAAACGTCACAAGAGCCACTAACTTTCATCATTATCTTTCAATTATTAGTAGAAAAAATTTAAACTTGTTAAGTATTTTCTAATTATTTACCCATTCTGTGTAATTTTTTTTTAATTTAATTTTACCATGTGAGCATGTGAATTAAAATTTTAGTTTACTTTTAAACAATTGAATTATTTTAAAGTAAATCTTATTCGAATTTGAGAGGATCTCACTTTCAAGTAAAAATCAATGCTAACTTACCTTAACCTATTTTCCTCCTCGATTATTCCGACAGAATGCCCAAGATATTTGGCTAACTGACTACTCATGAAAATAGTTAGTTTAACCTAATAAATATGAAATATGAAAGCAAATTACATTCCATAAATTATTACAAACCAAAGTCCATAAAAATATCTCATAATGTGTGGAATTAAATTAAAAAATAGCATTATTAATGTTTTATTTCATACCGTAACTCTGTGATTCAATACAACCATCCTTGCACATACATCTATCCGTCCATCCTCCATCCATAGCTATACCCTTACCCTTATCTGCAACATGATTAATTTACATAAGCGTTAAACTTAGTAAGTACATTATGTAATCTCACAAAATGTTATAAAACCTTTAATCATAGTAGGAACCATTCCTCTTTAACATAGTCATCATAGTGCATAAAGTACACTTTGTAAAAGCATATCTTTCCTGTTTCCTTTTTCCCATGTTAAAAACATTCATTTTATCTTTTAAGGCCCTAGCATTGCACCATTAATATTATTATGGCGTGCCATAGCGAGAGAAGAGGGGTAGCTAATTCCAAACTAAACATGCTAAGTCTATCTTGCGGGACAATCCACCTTGTGGGACAAACATCATCATTGGGTGTGCAACGCTTTAATTATGTGATACATATATATACATATATTTTGTGAAAACGTCGTATACATCATGAAATTTCATTGAAAACATCTGTAAAAAGATGTTCTTCTAAACCATGGTGAAAGAGTTTTTTGAATGAGAAATGTATAAACATTAATAACATAATAAAACATAACATTTCTCAAAACTTTTTATAATTCTTAATCATATTGCAGATGAGAATGTACTTGCTTGACTTGTAGAAATTTTACTTAACCTCTTGTAAGTGGATGGTCTCCTTTTTACTTTCAATAACTCAAGTGCCTTAAACATCTTTAATATTATAACATGGTAATAAAAGAAATATTATTGGTATAAAAGCATACCCAAACATCACATTGAGCATCATTACAACAAGCAATTTCATACTTGACCAATTAAACTAACTTACACTATTATCATATTTTAGACAGGTTCAATATCTTAACCCGACAGCCAACACTCTATGATTTTTATAAATTCGTATGAAATTCTAATAGCTTTCATATTTTAGAACAACATTCATAACATGATATATCTCACCAAAGTAAATTTCATGACATTTGGATTAATCTAAGTACCATTTTCATATTTTTCAAAGCACAACTTGATTTTTGGATGAACAACCTAGACAGCCAACATTCCATGAATTTTTAAAATCATACAAAATTTGAAATGACTTAAAATTTTTACCACACCTTATAAAATCTACAAGAATCACTAGATTTAATTTTATTATAATTGGATCAATTTAAGTCATTATTTCATGAATTGCAATTCATGCCTCTATTGTTAGAATTTTGGTTCAGGCAATGACAATAAACGAATTTTAGAAAAATCACCAAATTCTAGTAGCTTTGGAAGTTTTACAAGGCATACTAGACATCTAAATCTACTATTACAATTAATTTCATTAAGTTTGACTAGTATAACTATCTTTCTTATATTTTAGAAATCATTAAAGCAATTTGCCACAGTAAACTATAAACAAGTAGTCAATGATCAACGATTATTATAAAATCATACAAAATTTAATTGATTTGAAATTTTAATATAACATTCGTAACATCCATATCTAGTATGAAATTTATTTTCATGATATTTGGATCACTCTAAATATTTTTTCAACTATGCCAACTTTTACAAAAACGCTACAGTAAAAATACCAAAACAGTGAGTAGTATTTATTCTACGATTTATTTCTCTAATTTGAACATATGCATGAAGCTAAAAAATTTGCAAGCAAAAACTAGATATATAAATGAGCAGTCACAAATTTTTTTAGCATTAAACACATCCTATAATTTCATCAAACAAATCATCACATTTAAAGAAAGTTTAAGGAGCGTAAGAACAATATTTAGTATATATTCTCAAATAGATCAAAAAAATCTATATGAATCTGAAATTTTTGTGGGAGATGCCTATCATATATATTAGCAATGCTCAAAAGAAATTTTATTAAAATCTTATATCTATTCTCTCTGAAAAAATCCCAAAATACGAGTTTTTACCTAAAAAGGGGATTTTGAATGATATTCATAAAAATTTTGGTTAAGAAACAAAATTTAAACATTAAATCACATAAAAATCAATCACACAAACACCATAATATCATAGAAAATTTGTATGGAAATAGATAGAATACCAACCTCAAAACATGGTCAAAATCTCCGTTCTGGCTTCAACAATGATTTCGGCTAAACACACCGTAACTCATCCGTTTGGCTCCTGATTTTAGAGAAATGTTTCGTGCTCGACTCCAGAAGTGTTTATAAAAGTTGAGGGTGGAGGTTTAGAGGCATGTGATGGGTGGCATAAGTTGGTCGAGTGTATGCGTGTTAGTCTCAGTTATGAAGCAAAGAAACGAGGGGAAGAGTGGAAATGAGAGGAAGAACAAGGTGACATGAGGGAGAGTGAATGAGAGAAAATGAAAGGTTGTTTAGCTCCTAAAATGTAGTGCACATAATGACATAAAGTTTCCAACACATACACATGGGAAGGCATGGGATGATGAAGTTCATGGTAGAGGCCAACAACTTTTCTATAAAGAGATGTAGAGCATGTGGAAGAAGTGATGTGCATCAAGGCTTGTTTCACATGATTGAGTTGTAAAAGAATAAGCAGACAAGATGAAGGGGTATAGGTGAGTTATAGACAATGCATGTATGGTGGTGTTGTCAGGTGAAACGTGGGAGGGAAAGAAAAGGAGTTGTTCACATGCTGTTTATGGGCCATAGACTGTGCTCTTGTATAACTCTTAGCTGGAAAAGGAAGTGAAGATAAAATGAAGATGATGGAAGGAAGTGTGTGCATGTGTGGTGTTGTCAGGGAAAAGAGTATGTTTATGGTGTGTTTGAAAAAAATATTTTTCAATGTTATAAACAATGCTCTAGATGGTTTAAAAGTGATTGAGAGGAGTTTAGATAAGTTTTGGAGTAATTTGGAGCAGGAAAAGTGAGAGAAAATGATGAAAATTTTTTCCAAAACTCAGGTGCTAGAGTAACATGCACGAAGGAGATGATACCACAATGGTGTTGTTTTTAGCATCTTATGTTATTTTACTATTCATAGCAACAGTGATGTCGCTTTTGCACTATTCATAACTACAGTGAAATTGTTTTTTTTTTTTTGGCAAAAACCAGAAAATTCCTAAATCAAATTCTAAAATTTTTAAGAATCAAAATATTATATCCAAATAATAAAAATCCATATAGATCACCAAAACAAACAATTTACAAACAAAACATAATAATCATACATTAGGCACTTTATGTTGTTGGAATTTTTCTAGTCCATCCACTACAAAATAAATCGTTACTTCATAATAAATTTCATAATCATAAATATCATACTAGAATTATCATACAAAATGTAATCATACTTGCATTCATCGTGTAGTGTAAAATTATTAAACGTTACATATCGTTAGTTAAAGAGAACGATGGAGGTTACAGTGTCCTTAAGAAGGCCTTGGATCTCGGCAACGCAACCTTCCTTGCCTCGATCATGGCACTTGGACCTGCTGCCATGGCATGTTTGCATAAAGCTATGTCACTTTGTAAGTCCTTCATTCGGGCCAAGGTGCTGTTCATCTTTAGTTGGGAGACTTCCTTCATCATCAAAAGTTCTCCCATGAACTAGCCACGCAACTTCCTTATTTCTGCTCGCAAAATCTCTTCCACTTAGACCATCATGGCCCTTACTGTAGTGTCGATCTTAGCATCCTTTGCCTCTAGGCCTTCTACTCTGTTGTAAAGGTCGTCCAATCGGGCTCGTACGCCACTCACGCTCTCTTCTACGTGAGATACGTGAGTCAAAGCTGGAAATGAGATCTTTAGACTTACCTCATGGTCTTTATGCTATAGTAATGTTGAGTTGCTCCTCATGACCTTGTTTTTGTATGACTTCCACCTCGAAAAGGTTTCATGAACTAGCTAAACCTTTAGCGCCCTTTGCCATTGCTCCGATCATTGGCTCTGATACCACTTGTCATGGATTAACTCTTCTTGAAGGCAACCATGTGGCCTTAGCACATTGATGAATACTAAATAAGTCTAATTAACGCAAACACAAGGGCTAGTGAAATAATGTGAGAAGGGGATTCAAGAAAGGAATGAACAAGGACTTTATTAATAAGAGAAACTTGTACAAAGCTCTTAAACTAAGAATTCTGAATGATTTTACAAATAAGGGGTGAGTCTATTTATAGGCTGAGACCCCCAACTACAAAAGACTCTAATTAGGCCCTTTACAGCCGCCCATGTGTGATGTGTTGTCTTGGTCGACAGGCAGCCGCCTATGTGTGCGGTGCCTGGTCTGCTACAGCCGCCTTTTATGACCTTGACAAAAGCAGTGTGAACACACTTGCAACCGACATTATATGCAGGGCGCCCACCTAGCTTGACTGTAGGTTGCACACCACTTTGATCAGACACCTAGAGACTTGTCTAAACTACTTGGGTTTTCAAGAACCCTACATTACATACGAAATGACAAAAATGTCCTTGGCTGAAATTAGCCCCGAAATGCCTAGGTCTCAAGGCTAAAACCACCGTGTTTGTGGTCGGATTTGGCAAGGCATGACATTATGCTCCTGTCCATAGCTTCTTAGTGTTGTTAACCCAGAAAAAAAAGGCATGACATTATGCTCCTGTCCATAGCTTCTTAGTGTTGTTAACCCAGAAAAAAAAGGCATGACATTATGCTCCTGTCCATAGCTTCTTAGTGTTGTTAACCCAGAAAAAAAAGGCATGACATTATGCTCCTGTCCATAGCTTCTTAGTGTTGTTAACCCAGAAAAAAAAGGCATGACATTATGCTCCTGTCCATAGCTTCTTAGTGTTGTTAACCCAGAAAAAAAAGGCATGACATTATGCTCCTGTCCATAGCTTCTTAGTGTTGTTAACC